>CAUYUJ010018452.1:72500-89689 GCA_963575745.1 Prorocentrum cordatum
CCTTACTTCTACGCACCTACAACGAAGTCCAGCACGCATCAGACGAGGCCTTCAGCGACTGAGTCATGATCGCGAGAATCTTTCTCCATCAACCAGATGAAGATTTTGAAACACCACCACAGGATCTCCACATCGAGGACGAGGCCATTCACGACATGCAACACCCAAGATCATCTTCCCAAGATCACTGGCCAACGACACTTGGGAATGGCCCGCGGTAACATGACCCCCGTCCTCGACACATGTGGGATCATATGCCGAGAGATTGATGGCTACCACGCGTGAGTTCTGATTACATGACAGATCTGGAGATTGCCGCTCCTCTTCTGGAATACGACATATCCAAATTCTGGGCCCACCGTTCACCAACCGACGCCGCCAGCACCGTTGTAGAAGGAAGCGGGAGGCCCTGCAGAAGGAATACATGGTAAGGGTCGCCCGCCCCATGCCCAGCGGCACGCGCTCAGACCCCGCGCGCCACATCCACCGGAATATGCTGCTAAGCGGGCAGGCCTTGGCGACTTCGAAGACTTGGCATGCCAGCGACCACGGGGCCCCAGAGCTCGCGGACCTGTACATCAAGGCGACGACCAGAACGAAGAATGCACCAGGAGACTTGTCGAGCACCACGAGCTGTCGGAGCTCGTCGATTGGCGGGGCGAGCCCGACGGGGGCCTGGAAGACCCTGGGCGCGCAGGAGATCCTAAGTTCGTCCACCTGAGAACCCTGTACCACCCAATTAAAACGTCTGTCTTTGGCACGCATGCGAGGAAGTGACAATGATCACGCAGCGACAGGATAGATGTTGTTGACGCCCTAAGCTAAAAGTCTCGAACCTATCCGACATCACGCCTCGACACTGTATTTTTTTATGATACCCGACCGCAAGGATCTAGGCGCACTTCATCGAGGCAATATTGGGTATACCCGAAATTTCAGAGGGGTGAAATTGGCCGATGCCCCGAGTGGACTGCCGATGGAGGCATTGAACTGCCGCGGAAATTCTCGAGGCGCAACCCGACTCCTGAGCAGTATGATCCACCATGTGACAACCAAGACATCCAAGGTATGCACGCATTTCAAAGGGCATCCCATGGTTGGCCCCACCCAAACTGCAATTCTTTCACCGACAACCAGCTCTACGAAGGCCCATGAGCACAGCACCCACCCCGAACATCATCTACCAGGGCATTTCGCCAGATGATACCAGCGATGATGACGGGGACAGGCTGGGCGGTGTGGAACGGGAAACCAGACTCACGATCGAGGTGAAGAAGAGGAAGAAATACCAAGAAAAACGACCACCGCATCGACCACCTCGATGAGAACGAGGAGTACAGGGACCAGCCAGAGTTCCAGGACATGATTTTAACCGACGCCATGACCGAGCGAGGCGAGGTAATTCGCCGCGAGCTAGCTCAGGCCGAACGCGCGGCAAGACGAGACCTTATCGTCGAGCGAAGCTTGCGACGTATTCGGCCGCTGCGAACGCGCAGCTTGGCAACCGCGCGACGACGACCGCTTCGACCGAAGCAATACTCTTGAACGGCCGCGCGTACGCCGACCGCCACGGCAGAGGGACGCGGCGCAGAGGTGCTGAGAGCAAGACAACATCGTGTTGATTGGATGTCCGCTGACCTGGCCTCGGGGCTCAAAACCGGGGTCCTCCTCCTCCTCCTCCTCCTCCTCCTCCTCCTCCTCCTCCTCCTCCTCCTCCGCCTCTCTGGACCCCCAGGGTTCAGCTGAAGGACGGGAACGACGTGGTGACGGATCAAGACCCTCATACCGCAGGGATGGCACCCGAGTAGGCTTCCATGGACTAGCCACAGAAGGCACGGGACCACGAGCGAGAAAACCATTGCTGCCATCCGACACGCAGATTGACACGCCATCACCACGAGCAATGCAATCAGCACCCCCGGCACCACGCGGACGGACAGTTGCGAAAGCAATATGTCCTTGAAAGGGCTTCAGCCCAGGTTTCTCGACTTGAGGTGAGCCAGCAGAATTTTTCTACGATGCAGAACGAGGCCAGCTAGGGCCAGCAGATCACAAAGTTGAGGGTGTTCCTAGCGAAACGTTGCTCTTTAGACATTCCGAGTATAAAAGGCAGGATAAAGTAAACATGTTTGTTGCGGATATCTCGAGCGAAACGCTTGTTTTGCAGAATGTGTTGGGAATGCCTCGAGCGAGACATTGGCGTTGTCATAGATTGCTCTTCTCCTGGGGGCCAGAATTCAGAGGATGTCTCAGGCGAAATGGTTGTTTGCAGGCGCCCAGGTCGCCCAGGGGGGTGTCTAACATGGTTGTTCCTAGATGGAATGTTTTCCGTGTCCAGGCCACCCAGGGGGGGCATCTAAGATGGTGGCCCCGCGTTGGAGCCATATATTTTTTCGCGTCTAGGTTACCCAGGGGGTTATCTAACATGGTGCCCCCGAGCTGGAACCATGCGTTCTCACGTGTCCAGACCATTCCGAGGGGTCTCTGACATGGTTGCCCCGAGGTGGAATCACGTAATTTCACGTGTGCGGGCCACCCCGTGGGGGGTATCCAATTTGCGGCTTTCTGAGCGCCCCCAACGCGGGGGGGCCCACAAGGTCTCCACGAAAGGAAGACATTTACACCAGATGTGTAATAACTTGACACAGCTTCTACAGCTGGGGATGTTCCAGATTTCTCATTGTCCATGCCACCCAAGGGGGTATCTAACATGGCGGTCCTGATATGAAAACATCTGCTTGTACGTGTCCAAGCCGTCCATGGGGGCAGTATATAAGACGGTTGTTCTTTGCCCGTCGTTAAAACCGAGTAGTTGAACGTTCAATGCGTCCAGGCCACCCAGAGAGGTATCTAACATGGTGGCCCCGAGCTGGAACCAGGCTTTGCCACGTGTCCAGGCCACCCAGAGGGGTATCGAACATGGTTGCCCCGAGCTGGAACCGCGTGTGTTTACGTGTGCGGGACACCCGCGGTGGTTATCTAACATTTCATCGTTTGGGCGCCCCCAGCGTGGAGGGCCCACAAGAGCCAGACAAAATATATCAAGCCACACCAAAATGCGCAAACATCTGACACAGTTTTTGGTTCGGCTGGGGCATCTAACTTGGTGGTCCCGAGCTGGAACATCGCGTTCTCACGTGTCCAGGCCGCCCAGGTGGATATCTACCATGGTGGTCCCAAGCTGGACCCACGTCTTTTTAGGTGCGTCCCGAGCTGGAACCACGCACGTGTCTGCACGTGTCCAGGCCACCCGGGGCGGTGTCTAGAATGGTTACCCCGAGCTAGAATGTTCTGTGTTTTCACGGCCACATGTTAGATATCCGTCCCTGGGTTGCCTGGACACATGAAAACAAGTAGGTTCGTAACGCCCCAGAGCGGAACAAGCGTGAAAACATCTAGGTTCTTTACGCCCCAGGGCGGGACAAGCGTGAAAACGCGAGATGGCATGTGCCCCTCCCCCCTCGGCGCGTTCTTTGGCTTGTCCTCTGTCACGTTCCCTGGCTTGTCCCCTGGCGCTTTCCCTACCCGTTCCGTGGCGCGTCCCTTGCCACGTCCCCTGACAAGTCCCTTGGCGCATCCCCTGGTGCGCCCTAGGCACATTCCGTGGCGCGTCCATGCGCCTTGCGCCCCGCGTCGTCTCGTCCCACTTCGGAACTCACATCTTGAGCTAGACTTCCATTGTTTCTTCTGCGACCCGACTTGAGCCAGCTCTGGGCGAGTTGGGCCGTCGGGCAGATCCCGTGGCGCGTCCCCCTGGCACATCACGCCACTGTGCGACGCGGCACAGCGCAGAGCAGCACAGCACAGCCCCTGGCACAGGGTCATCACCACTGCTGTCTTCAGCATTGCCACCGCCCGTCGCTCAATTGAGGTGCTTGGAAGCGTTTCCATGCCTCGCGGTTCTAAATCCCGCTCCGGGTTCGTGGATATCGACCCGCTCTGCCGCTGGCTCCAGTGACGATGCATAATTGACTTCAAACTTTGGGTATTTGGGCTCGAAGATCTCCTGGGGTGCGAAAGACGTCGCCGCATGTTACATTGGAGGCTCGATCCGGATTAAGGTTGGCAAGCTTCTTCGTTCTCGTCCTCCTCGCTCTCCTCTCCCGCATGCGCGCGCCGGGGCGATGGGGCGGCCAGTGGTCGACCACAAGATCCTCGGCCTAACCAAAAGGAGCGGGGCTGAGGAGGGAGGGGGGGCGGGGGACCGGGTGGGAAGGTTAGTCCCTTGCCGCCATCCTTCACCGACAGTTGATCGTCTGTTTTCCGTTGGCACACATTTGGGGACCATTTGCTGAGACGAGGAGAGGACCATTTGGAGAGTCAGAGAAGCAAGAGCAAGGGATGGGCAGAGCGGAATGGGGGGCGGAAGAGGAGAAGACAGATGGTTACAGTTGCACCAATACCAGCGGTTCTCTCTTTCATAGAAAAGTGATCCGGCACAACTTCGGGGGCGGCCAGGGAGGCTGGTTCCAGAGCGCCCCAGGAGGGCCAAAGACGGCCCCAGATGGCCCCAAGACGTCTTCGGAGGGCCCCAGGAGGTCTCAGGAGGGCTCGACGAGCGCCCAAAGACAGCCACGACAGGGAACCACGGGTTTTGGTAACAGAACACAGGTTTCGGTAACGGTAGAGGGGTTTCCGTAACGCATCCAAGGGTTTCGGTAATGTGCCCCGGGGTTTCGGTCATGAAGAATACGGTTTCTGTAACGAGCCCAAGGGTTTCCATAACACGCCCAAGATTTCCGTAATATGGCGGATAATTCTGTATTTATTTGCAGGGTTTCGGTAACGCCGAATGAACTTTTTAAGACGGGATTGGGCACGACGTGAAAGCAACAGAGCATTGTGCCGGAAGCCCAAAACATGTTCTTCCCCTTCCTTTTAGTCATTAGTTTTCTCCTCCCCTTCTTTTTTCTTTCGGTTGGAGCAACGCTGCTTCACTATAGTGATTGCATCCGGTATTTCACCGTACGCCTGCTTTGCAATGTTTATTTATTTCTGTCTCTCTCTCTCTCTATATGTCCTTCGTTGCGTTGCTTCTCGTATTGTCCTGTGCTCACTGCCCAGAAACAATACCGCTTCTGCATCGGACGATGGTTGTCCCTTACTTGCGCGCTCTCCGTGCATTCCGTCCCCTTCCTCTGGGGGGCTCCGGGGACTTCCAAACACTCCCAAGAAACGCGTGCCACGACCCGCTGGTTACCTTCATCATGATCGTCGTCGCACCTTTCCGAAGACGTCCGGAAACTTCAGAAGAAGCTTTCGGCGTCGTCCCCATGTCGTCCTTGGAGACCTCCAGAGATCGTACGGGATCGTCGTGCGGGGTCGTCTTCACCTTCCTCATCGTCGTCGTCGTCGTCGAGCTCCCCAGAGGCCTGGGAGGCTCGGGAGGCCCGTTCTGTGTGGTTTATTTCCTGTTGATTTCGTGTCCTTGCGCTCCCCGTTCCTCCGTTACCGAACCCCCCCATTGCCGAAACCATTTCCCCCCGTTACCGAAACCCTTCTGCCCCGTTACCGAAACCCTTCCCTCCCGTTGCCGAAACCCTTCCCTTCGTTACCGAAACCCTTCCCCCCGTTTCCGAAACTCTTTCCCAAGTTCCGAAACCCTCCCCCCCCTCGCCGAAACCCTGCCCCTGTTACTGAAACCCGTACTCGGTTACCGAAACCCGTGGTGTGCGCCACGACATCTGCGCTCTGTGGTTCTTCCCCTCTTCACTGGCGCGTAGTTCTTTTATTAAGTAGTAAGCCTGCGACGAGGGCCACGAAAGCATCGTATAATTACATTCATATTCAAGTGACACTCCCATTCCCACCGCTGCTTCCGTTACTACTACCACAGTAAATCATTGTTATCGGAATTTGTACCGTCCCAAAGATCGATACCGACATTCGCATTACCACCATGACCACGACCGTAAATGTTCGAAAGACGACCAGCAGTAGCATTTCGGGCACAGTCATCATGCCAATTGGTGTTCACGAGAATTATCACACTTGCCATTGCCTTTACCACGACTACGGCCGCTGCAATGATCCGGAAGCGACACTCCAAGTACGGATCTCGGCATTCAGAAATTGTGTTTGTTCTCGTGTTTTTATCGGGTAGGTTAGGGTGCCATGGGTTCGTCTGGCTCATTCTTTCAGAGTTGACCAAGATCTGCGTGCAGGACCACACCAGGACTAAGCCTTCACTTCCAAATCCGACCTCTTTCTGGCCGGGAGCCTGGAGGACAAGCTATTAGTGCGTAAGACGGGCCCTGTGAAGATGCTCTGTGAGTGTTGTGGTTCATGTTGTTTTCTTTTTGTTGTCGTAAGGTTTGCCCCTGATTTAGTTGTTGCTCAAATTCTTATTCTGTGAATTGTTCCTCTCTTTGTTTCGTTGATCGGGGCGGCATTTTTGTCTGGCCGTTGATTGCATGAAGCTGTGGGCCTCCCCGCACCTGCGAGGTCTCGGGTACTTCCCTATTCAGCCGTTTTCCCCAGGTGCCAGCCAAAGTGGCGAAAGTTGCGCATTTCGCAGCCACCCAAGGAGTTGCGAGGCCTCGGGTACTGCCGTATACCGCCGTGCTTTCCAGGAGCCCACGAACGTGGCGACGGTTGCACAGTTCGCAGCATCACAAGGAGTTGCGAGGTCTCGGGTGCTCCCCTACACCGCCATGCTTTCCAAGAGCCCACGAACGTGGCGACGGTTGCACACTTCGCTGCATCCCAAGGAGTTGCGAGGTCTCGGGTATTCCCCTATACCGCCGTGCTTTCCAGGAGCCCACGAACGTGGCGACGGTTGCACAGTTAGCAGCATCCCAGGGAGCCGCGAGGTACCGGCTGGATCTGCGTAGTTCCCGATTCCATTCGACCCCCCAGGAGCCCACGCAAGCGGCAACAATTGCACAGCATCCCAGGGCGTTGAGGTCTCGGGTGCTCCCGCTCCGCCGTGCGTCGCAGAAGTCCACGAAAATGGTAACAGTTCCGCAATTCGCAGCCTCCCAGGGAGCAGCGCTGGAGGAGGCAGGACGAGGGCGGAGAAGAAGACGAAGAAGAAGAGGGTGTGCGACGGCAGTGCCCTATTCGAAACGAGAACTCAACACAGGAGGGAATTGCACACAGCGATTGCATGCAAGGTCAACGAAGTATCGAAGACGCTTACGGCGAACCACCGCCGCCCGCTTCCTTAAAACGCCTATGTGGTTAGACGTTGGGTAAAAATGTTGCTAACTTACTGTGTTTCCACAGCCGCAGCGGAAACCCTAAGGGAAGCATGTGGGAGGAGAGGGAGAAGAAGAGGAGATGCAGGAGGGTAAGCGGGCCTCGTGGGGGTTCCTGTCAGTTTCTTGGAGGCTTCCGGGGGGGTTCTTATGGGTTTCTTGCGGGTCTCCAGGGGGTCAGGGTTCCCCGAGGGTTGTTTGGATGCTCAAGGTGCATTCCGAGATGGCCAAAGCCACCAAGGCAGTTAAGATTGCCCAAGTTGCCCCCAAGATGGCCCCAATTCGGCCCAAAATCGCCCCAGGACGCCATCAGGAGGTTCCCAATGCGGTCCGCAGGTTCCAATAGAGCCCCCAAATCGACGCGGGGATCTCCATATGTGCATCTCAGTCTCTTGCGCGTCCCGTTGTGAGCGCTTGGGTGTGAATGTATCGGCGCGAGAGCAACTCCGAGTGGACGTCGGGCGGGCCGGCGGCTGCGATGAGGGGGGTGGCAATCCTGGCCTTGGCCCCCTGACACAATTCTGTCCCGATCTGGGGTCTCTTTTCATCAAACAACAACCCGCCCCAGAAATCCTGGCCCCAGTCCCGTGACACCATTCTGTCCCGATCTGGCGTCCTCTGAAACAACCAACGACCCGCCCCGGAAATCTTGGCCCTGGTCCCCTGACACCATTCTCTCCCGATCTGGGGTCCGTTCAATCAAACAACACCCGCCCCAGAAATTGTGACCCCAGTCCCGTGGCACAATTCTGTCCCCATCTGGGGCCCTTTTGAATCACAACCCGCCCCGGAAATCCTGGCCCCGGTCCCGTGACACAATTCTGTCCCGATTTAAGGTCCATTTTCATCAAACAACATCCCGCTCCAGAAATCTTGGCCCCGGTCCCGTAACACAATTCTGTCCCGATTTGATCGTAGAGTTCTTAAGGGAAATTGAGCTTAGAGGAATACCTCGTAGAGCTCTTGATTCGGCGAGACCTCGAGGAATTCGGCGACAGGGCAGAGCTAACTGGCCGACCCTGGCATAAGAGACAAAGTGGTGGCCTGGGGTCGTTGTTTTTGATATGATGCGAGATTGGACAATTCGTTTTTTTCTGATGTTCTAACCTGCTTCAAGTTATAACGCTCCTTCTGTTCCAGTTGCAGCTCTCTGGGGGCTATCAAAAGAACTGCTGGAATTATTTGTCTAGTGCGTATTGTATCGCGGGTTTGGTTAGTAGACTACATCTCGAGATTTGGAGCAGCTATAGAGGTTTGATGTGCAGGGATAGCTCCAGCAGCATCGGAAGTTGTAGTTTGGATGATCGGGGCATTTGAGATTGGTATCATTCGAGCTATGGCCGAAAAAGTATTTGCATGATGTAACTATTCGGGACAAATGTTCGCTTTGTTCGACTTGATCAGAACATTTGGAGCAACTAGAGACGTTTCATGTACACCAACTGGGCGCTGGCGGTAAACCGTCAACCTGATTACCGCCGGGGACCTCGCAGAGCTCCGCAGTCGCAACCGCAGCGGCGGTCGCAGCCGCAGCCGCGCAGCAGCAGCCACGCAGAAGCCGAATAATGCAAATATCGTAGCTCGAGAAATAAGCGGGTCTCAGGCTTTCGAAGCATACGAACGAGAAATTTTGAATTTGTTGATTTGCTTCGTTTACATAAAACGTTTGTGGTTGCTCTTACTGTCGAGATCAAGTTTTTTAATTTTATCTACATACAAATATATATTTGCCCCAGAGAGTCGCAGAGTGCGAATAGTGCTCGACCGATCTCAGGCTGTTGGACCATGTATGCGCGAGCTCACGATGCTGCCGTTCCTGTTCGTCTACATATCATCTCTGTAGATTTCATGTCGAGATCAAACCGGAAAACCGAACATGTGCCCCAAAGTGTTGCAGAGTGCGATCCGTTTTGCGGCTGTAGCTCGAGTAGCAGACCGATATCAGGCTTCTCGAGCCTCTGGAATGATGCTCGCGATGTTGCCGAAGTTCTTGGCACACATGAAATTCGTGTAGCTGTTCGGAATCCCGATATCAATTCGAAAAACCGAACATGTGCCAGTGAAGTTGCAGAGCGTGACCAGTTTGCGAGCATACTTCGGGAAGCACACCGAACTCAGGTTTTCGGACCATGTAAACGTAAACTTTTGATGTTGTTGAACCTCTTCGTCTACATCTCACCCCTATAGATGCCATCAAGGCAGAAAACCGAACATTCACCCCAAAGAGTTGCAGAGTGCGAACCGCTGTTCAGCCATAGCTCGAGAATCATACCGATCTGAGGCGTCCCGATCATCCAGACTGATATTTCCGATGCTGTTGCAGCTCTCGGTACACATGAGACCTCTGTAGCTGTTATAGATCGCAAGATCAAATCGAAGAACCGACAATGCACCCGAAAAAAATTGCGCGAGTAGTTTTTCGAACACAGCTCGAGGAGCAAGCCGATATGAGGCTGCGGAACCATGCGAATAAGAGTTTTTGCGAATCCTGAACCGATTCGTCTACACCAAAAACCTGCGCGGCTGCTCCGCATGTTACTATATAACCGAAAAACCGAATGTTTAGACAAAAAAGGGTTACACAGTGCGGATAGTTTTTCGGTCCTAGCTCGAGTAGCAGGCCAATGTCATGCGCCCCGATTGTCGATATTAGATCCGCTAATGTTGCTGGAGCTATCGGTGCACATGAAACCTCTCCAGATGGCTTGAATCTCAAGTTAAGTCCGAAGAAGTACAATTATATGCAAAAGATATGTTCTTGGTCGGTTCTTGGAAGTGAATCGATACAGCTATTGCAGCTACAGCCCTGAAGTTCTTACCACCGAAGAGCGCGATCCGATGCTCAACTGGGATCGCAACATGAAATTTCAAATGTTCCCCACAAACTTCAAAACCCGAGCCGTGGTCACCACAAGTTGGATTCTGCCCCGATCGACCAAGTAGCTCCACCCTGCCGCCGCAGTTCTCTTAGCTGAGCTAGCCGAAGAGCTCCACTAGGTATATCGCAAGCAGCATCAGATGCCCTTGTTCACATAGTTATTGAGGATGATATTTTTTTCTCGAACTATGTTCGAAAAACATTCGCACTCTGCCGTGTGTTTGGTGCAGTTGTTCCACTGTTCGATTTGATCTCGGGGTTCAGAGCAGTTACAAAGGTTTCATGTGCACCGGGAGCTTCAGAACCATGGGAAATTCCAGTTTAGAGACTCGGAACGCCTGAGATCGGTCTGCTACTCGAGCTATGGCCCAAAAACTTCTCGCACTCTACAACCATTTTGGGCAAGTGATTTGTTCTTCGACCTGATGTCGACATATTTCATACAGCTCTCCGGCTAGATGAGCTAAGAGGAATTTGGCGGCGGAGTGGAGTTGGCTGGCCGACCCTGTCAGGAAGGACAATGTGAGGACCTGGGTTCGGGTTTAAAGTTTTTGAGCAACATTTATCAATTCGTTTTAAAATTCAAGATTGGGCGCCGGCGGTAAACCGTAAACCGAGCTACCGCCGGGAACCTCGTAGAGCTCCACAGGCGCAGCCGCAAATTCGGAAAACCCAGCAGGTACCCCCAGAAGTTGCAGCGTGCGAGTAGTTGTTCGGAGACAGCTCGGGGAGCAGACTGATCTCAGGCGGTTCGACCATGTGGAGGGGAGCTTCTGATAGAACTACACCTATTCAACTACATACAACTTCCGCATCTGTTCTGAATGCCGAGATGAAGTTGAAAATCCGAACACTTCCACTATGGGTTCGTAGAGTGCGAACAGTTTTTCGGACATAGCTCGAGTAGCAGACGGATCGCAGGCGTTCGGACCTCCAGACTGGAGCTTCTGATGCTGCTGAAGCTATCGGCGTGTACCTCTATAACTGCATTAAATCTCGAGTTTCTATTGATAAACCGAACATGCGCGCAAAATGTTATTTTCTGGAGGCTGATTCTTGGAAGTGAACCCATAGAAATACTGAAGTTACGGTCCTGAAACTTTTACCAGCGAGTTCTAAAGATGCTAGTGCTCGGCGTAGAAATCTGGACTTCTAAAATGAATTTTGAAAATTCGAACAATATTCGAAACACATTGTCCCCGAATTGGGCGCCGGCGGTAAACCGTCAACCACGTCACCGCCGGCGACTTCGTAGAGCTCTTTGCACGCGTAGGAATCGTCTGAATGCAGACAGAATTTGTTTCGCAGCATCAGCTTTAAAACTCGAAGCATCAGCATTTGGGGGGGGTCAACACAAAGTCGGCTCCGCCAAGTGCTCTGATGGTAATATTGCAGCTAGAGACCTGAAAATTTTGGTGACGAGCGCTGCATAACCCACTACAGGCGCGAAACACCTTGATGATCAAAAAGAATTGTTGCTGCTGGAGCTTTCGGTGCACATGAAACCTCTTAAGCTGGCCTGAGTGCCGAGTCCAGTTAGAAATACTACTTACGCTGCACAAGCGCATTTTCTTTTGGTCGGTTCCCGGAAGTGAATCGATAGAAATATTGCAACTACAGCCCTGAGATTTTTATCAGCGAACGCAGCGCGATCCATTGCTCAGTGAAAAAATCTTCAATTTCAAAATGACACGTCAAATCTCTCACAATGTTCGAAAAACCGAGCCCATGTCACCACATTGTTTTTTTGCCCGGGTTGGCCAACTAGCTTCACCCTGCCGCCGAATTCTTTTTAGTTCATCTAGCCGAAAAGCCCTATTTTTGAAAATGAGTCGTCAAATTTCTCATAAAGTTCCATTTACCGACCCCAAGTTGCCACGTTGTCTCTTTTCGTCGGATTGACCAATTGGGCGCCGGCGGTAAACCGTCAACCTGATTACCGCCGGGGACTTCGTAGTGCTCCGGAGCCGCAGCCGCAGCCGCGCAGCAGCCGAATAATGCAACTAGTTTTTCGAACATAGCCCGACCCCCCCCCCCCAAAAAAAAAAAAAAACGCTTTCGGAGCATGCGAACGAGAAAGTCGACGCTGTTTAATATATTTGTTTACACGAAGCCTCTGCAGCTGCTCTGAATCGAAACCGAGGTGGAAAACCAAGTATTTCCCCTAAGAGTTGCAGAGTGCGAACAGCGTTTCGGACATAGTTCGTGGAGAAAACCATGTCATATTGTTGGACTATGTGAGCGTGAGCTTCTGATGCTGCAGAAGGTATTGGCACACATGGCCGAGCATGTGCCCAGAAAAGTGGCAGAGTCTGAACAAATATTCGGACATACCTCGTAACGCAAAGCGTTCTGATGCTTGCACAACAATGATAACGCTAGCGTATGACGCTGCTGGATCTCTTCGTCTACATGTCACAGGTGTAAATGCTGTAAATGTGGGAGAAAAAGAATGCAGATTACGAACAATTGTTCGGCCATAGTTCGAGTCGCAGACCGATCGCAGGCGCCCCGATTCTCTAGACGAGCGCTTGCAATGTTGCTAAAGCTATCCGTACACATGGAACCTCCGAAGTTGCTGCAAATCCCGAGATCAAGTCAAAAAACCGAGCATTTGCTTCAAAAGGTCGTAATGTGCAAATAGTTGTAGCTCGAGAGTCAAGCCGGTCTAAGGTTGTTAGACTATGCGAACAGGAGTTGATGATTTTCTTGATGTTATTCATCAACATGAAACCTCCGTGCGTGATCCGATTGTCGCGATGAAGTCGGAAGACCGACACTTACATGAAAGAGTTCCAGAGTGTCGATAGTTGTTCGGCCATTTTTCGAGTAGCAAACCGATTCCAGGCGTCGCGATCCTCTGGACTGAGCTTCCGATGCTGCTGGAGCTCCCCATGCAAACTGAACCTCTTTAGCTGTCCTGAATCTAAATTTTAGATGGAAAATTTGCATTTTCTGAAAAGTACTATGTTCTTGAGGTCGGCTCCTGGAAGTGAATCGATAGAAATATTGCAGCTACAGCCGTGAAACTTTGACCAGCGAGCGCAGCGCGATCCCATGCTCAGTAGAAAAAATCTGGGATTGCAAAACGAATTGTCACATCTCTCGCAACGTTCGCAAAAACCGACCTCAATTTCACACACTATCCGTTCTGATCGGGTCGGCCAACTGGGCGCCGTCGGCAAGCCGTCAATTTGGCCACCGCCGGGGACCTCGTAGAGCAGCCGCGCTGCAGGCGCGCAGCCGCAGCCGCGCAGTTACCGAATAATGCAAATAGGTTTTTGAACATAGCTAGGAAAAAACTATCTCAGGCTACGAGAACTTATGATGCTGCCGAATATTTCTGTTTACATGATACCTCTGTAGCTGCTCGAAGTCGGGATCAAGTTGGAAATCCAAATATTTGCCCCAAGGAGCTGCAGAGTGCGAATAGCGTTTTGGCCATAGCTCGAGGGGAGAACCAGATCTCAGGCTGTTGAACTGTGTAAGCGCGAGCTGCTGATGCTGCAGAAGTATTGAGACACGAGAATATCTGTAGCTGCTCCGGAGCAAGTCGCAAAACTGAGCAATCGCACGGAAAAGTCGCAGAATTTGCAAAGTTTCTCGAACATGCATCGAAACAAACCGTGCTCAGGCTTTCAACACGATGTTAACGCTAGCGCTTGACGTTGTTGGACCTCTTCCCTTTTATAATTTATACGTAGATGCTGTAACTGTCGAGATCGAGGCAACCAAAAAAATGCCCCAAGGAGTTGCAGAGTGCGAACCGTTTCTTGGTCATAGCTCGAGTCGCAAGCCGATCGCATGCGTCCCGACTGATTGGAACTCGTGTTTCCGATGTTGTTGAATCTATCTACACATGGAACCTCAGTAGCTGCTCCGAAAATTGAGATCCAGAAGAAAACCAAGCATTTCTCTTTCAACAAGGTATACTGTACAAATAGTTGTTTCGAATATAGCTCGAGAGCCGAGCCAATCAAAGGTTGCTAGACATCAGAACAATAGCTTCTGATGTTCCTGATCATTTGCGTCTACATGAACCCTCCGCAGCTGCTTTGAATGTCGACATCAAGCCGAAAGACTGAACACTTACACGGAAGAGTTGCACAGTGCAAATAGATGTTCGGTCATAGCCCGAAAAAGCAGACCGGCTTGAGGCGTCCCGATCTCTTGGACATGGTTTACGATGTTGCTCGCTGGGGCTCTCCATACACACTAAACCTTTGTAGTTGGCCTAAATCTCAAGTTGGGTTACATAGATTTTTGTGAAGAATCGTATTTTCTTTAGGTCGGCCCCCGGAAGTGAAACGGTAGAAATATGTCAGCTACAGCTCTGGAACTTTACATGCGAATGCGGCGCGATCCAATTCTCGGCGCAAAATTCTTAGATTTCAAAACGGGTTATTATCACCCAACTAAGCGCCGGCGGTAAATTGTCAACCTGGCTACCGCCAGGAATCTCGTAGAGGTCCGCAGCCGCGGCCGTTGTCGAAGCCGCAGCCACGCAGCGAATCTCCGTCGCTGCTCCGAATTTCGAGATCAAGTCAGAAATCCGATCATGCGTCAAAAGTTGCAGATTCTGAACAGTTCTTCGAACATACATCGATAAGAAAACCGATCTCACATGTAAACGTAAGAGTTTGATGCTGCCGAACCCGTTCGTTTACATTTCTGTGGATGCTCTGCATGTCTAGATCACGGCAAAAAGAAAAAGTTGCCCAAAGATTTGCGAAGTGTGGACCGTTTTTCGGACATAGCTCGAGTAGTAGACCGATGTCAGGCGCCCCGACGCTCTAGACAAATGTTTGTGATGCTGTTCCAAATCTCGGAAAGAGCAAACCGGGGGGGGTCATTACCGGTTCGAACCCCTCCCCCCCCCTCCGGAAAACCAGGGGGGTCATTACCGGTTCGAACCCCTCCCCCCCCCCCCTCAGTTCATCATGAAAACGGGGGGGGGTCACTACCGGTTCGAACCCCTCCCCCCCCCCCCCTCCGGAAAACCGGGGGGGGTCACTACCGGTTCGAACCCCTCCCCCCCCCCAGTTCATCATGAAAAGAGGGGGGGGTCACTACCGGTTCGAACCCCCCCCCCTCCCTCGAAAACCGAGGGGGGGTGCGGACAGTGGTGGGGACGGTGGTGGTGGGGACAGTGGTGAGGGGACAGCGGGACAGTGGTGGGGACAGTGGGACGGTGGTGGGGACGGTAGTGGTGGGGACAATGGTGAGGACAATGGTGGGAACAGCGGGGACAGTGGGACAGTGGTGGGGACGGTGGTGGTGGGGACAGTGGTGTGGGGACAGTGGGAATGTGGTGGAAACAGGAGGACAGTGGAGGGTACAGTGGTGGTGGGGACAGTGGTGAAGGCGGTGGCGAGGACGGCGGTGGGACAATGGGACAGAGGTACAGTGGGGACAGTAGTGGGGACAGTGGGGACAGTGGTGGGAACAGTGGGACAGCTCAGTGGGACAGCGGAGGAGTCAGTGGGACAGTGGGGACAGTGGGGATAGTCGGGCAGTGGTTGGGGCCGTGGAGAAAGTTGGGAGAGTGGAGCCGTGGTGGGAACAGTGGTGGGGACAGTGGGGACAGTGCGACAGTGGTGGTGGCACTGGTGGGGACAGTAGGGGCGGTGGTGGAACCAGTGGGGACAGTGGTGGTGAGGACAGTGGTGCTGGGAACAACAGTGGGGGATGTGGTGAGGACGGTGGTAGGGACCGGGAGTCGTTTGCTGGCGGTGAGGGGGGGGGGGAGGGGTTCGAACCGGTAGTGACCCCCCTCCGGTTTTCGAGGGGGGTGGGTTCGAACCTGTAGTGACCCCCCCCCCAGATTTTCGAGGGGTAGGGGGGGGGGGAGGGGGAGGTGGAAGTGTTGGGTTTTGCCGAGAGGGAGGGGGGGGAGGGTTCCAGCGGGGGGGGGGGGGGGAATTTCGGAGAGGGGGGGGGAACCCGGGCTCCGGAGGAAAAGAGCGGCAATTTTCCACAGTAAAGCGGCGGTGGATCACGGTCTCTCAAATCTCGAAATCCAGTCGAAAAGCCAATCAGATGCACAAAAAGTTGCACAGTGCGAATAGTTGTTCGAAAACCGCTCGAGGAGCGAACGGATCTGAGGCTGTTAGACCATGCAAACAGAAGCTCCTGACGATTATCAACCTACTTGTGCATAAATTGCTGTAGATGCTCTGAAAGTAGAGACCAAGTCCAAAGGACGAACACTTACACCAAAGAGTTGCAGGGTGAGACTCGTTTTTCGGGCATAGCTCGAGTGGTAAACCGGTTTCAGGCGTCTCGATCCCCTCGGTCAAAGCGCCCGATATTGTTGGAACTCTCCGTGCGCACCAAACCTCTGCAGTTGGTCCGAATTTCAATTTTGAGTAGATAGATTAATTATTTTCTAGAATCGCATTTTCTAAAGGTCGGAAACCGATAGAAACATTACAGTTACAGCCACGAAGTTTGCACCAGCGAACGCAGCGTGATCCAAATTCAGTTTAAAAAAATCTTCGATGTCTAAATAAAGTGTCAAAAGTTCGACAAACCGAGCCTGGTCACCGCAAGTAGCATTCTGCCCCAATCGGCCAATTAGCTCCACCCTGTCGCCACATTCCTTTAGCTGCGGTCGGCCCAGGAGCTCCACGAGGCATTTGTTTCTTAAGGTCGGCTCCCGGACGTGAACCGATAGAAGTCCCGCAACTACAGACCAGAGAATTCTACGCGATCCAATGCTCAGTGCAAAACCCTGGAATTTAAAGACGAATACCTCGCAGAGCTTTTCGACTCGATGAGCTAAGAGGACTACCTCGTAGAGCTCCCGGGCTAGATAAGCCTAAAGGAATTCGACGGCGGATTCGAGTTAGTTCCCGGATATCTCCGCAGGGCTAAGAGAGGGCTGTTAGATTCCAAATTGGGGCCGCAGGGAAGCCCGGGAAATCGTTTCGGCGGTTGTCCAGGCTCCTTGGTGTGGCTTGCTTGAATTTACAGCGTATTCCGGCACGTTCTTTACTAAGCGCTTCCCAATTCGCGCGCACAGAAGATCTCCAGAAGGTCGTTCGGAAGCCCTCCCCGGCCCCAGCCAGAGTGTTTCGCAAGGCCTTTCCACGCCCTTCTGGCGCCCTGCT
>CAUYUJ010018452.1:89789-122289 GCA_963575745.1 Prorocentrum cordatum
CTTTCATATCCAATTCAAAATCACAGAATGCGACCAGACGTAATCGAGAAAAGGGCATGGGCTTGATCGTGATCGTAGCGTTGGCATCCTTGAGGCGTCGCAGGGCGGCGTTAACTTCAATCGGGCCCTTCACCTTGGACTTCAGCGAAGTACTGCTCAAGAGAGACGCGTCTCCAGAGCCGTTGGGCATCCCCACGGCACGTCCAAGTCAGTTTCCCGCGCAGTTCACGCATGGCGGCAATTCCCCTGGGAGTGGCTGGAAATTCTGCGCCCTGGCAGCGCTCGCGCGGCAAAGGCGCTGCAAATTTTATGTTGCCGTCGGGCACGGCCGCCGACTTCTGCGGCCTCGCCCATGCATTCTATTACCTAACAGCGTTTGCTGATAGGTTTCTAGTAGGGTCAAAAGAGAGCATCATGACTCCTCAGGGGGGTCTGGGCGGGTGCCGGGGAAGAAAACCGGGAATCGTTGTTCGCCAACAATCACACACTTCGTGCTCTTCGACCTCCCAGAACTCAATTCCCGGGACACATTCTGGAGAACCGGGAACAGAGCCGGGCTCGTTTTTCGTCAACAGTCACACACTTCGTGCTCTTCGTCCTCCCAGAACTCCATTCCCGGGCCACATTTTGGATGCCCGGAGCCAACTGTAAGCCACTTCGTGCTCTTCGACTTCCCAGAACTCCACTCCCGGGCCACATTTTGGATGCCCGGAGCCAACTGTAGGCCACTTCGTGCTCTTCAAGTTCCCAGAACTCCATTCCCGGGCCACATTTTGAATGCCCGGAGCCAACTGTAGGACACTTCGTGTTCTTCAATTTCCCAGAACTCAACTCCTGGGCCACATTTTGAATGCTGAGGCAGGCTGATGCTGCGGCCGACGCAGGCTGAGGCTGAGGCAGGCTGAGGCTGAGGCCGAGGCTGACGTACCCCCCCCCCCCACCCCCCCACACCCACGCAGACTGAGCTAAAGGCTTGAAGCAGAGCTGAGGCTTGCGGCTGAGGCGGCTGAGGCTGAGGCCTGAGCAGGCTGATGCTGAGGCAGGCCTGAGGCTGGGCTGAAGCTGAGGCAGGCTGAGGGTGCGCAGGTTGGGGGTGAGGCTGAGGCTGATGCAGGCTGAGGCTGAGGCTGAAGCAGGCTGAGGCTGATGCAGGCTGAGGCTGAGGCAGGCTGAGGCTGAGGCTGAGGCTGAGGCAGGCTGAGGCTGAGGCTGTGACTGCGACTGCCGTTGCCGCTGCGACTGTCATCGCGAATGCGACTACGACTGCGAGAACAGCAGAATTCTACAACTGGATTTTCATCTGATCTGAATCTTAAGAGGAATGCTTTCATATATGCTTCTACACATCGCTGGTCGGTTGCTTTGCCGGGATAATTTTTACCGAGCAGTTTTTGCTGATAGGTTTCTAGTAGGGTCAAAAGAAAACATCATGACTCCTCAAGGGGGTCTGGGCGGGTGCCGGGGAGGAGAACCGGGAATCGTTTTTCGCCAACAGTCACACACTTCGTGCTCTTCGACCTCCCAGAACTCAATTCCCGGGCCACATTCTGGAGAACCGGGAACAGAGCCGGGCTCGCTTTTCGCCAACAGTCACACACTTCGTGCTCTTCGTCCTCCCAGAACTCCATTCCCGGGCCACATTCTGGAGAACCGGGAACAGAACCGGGCTCGCTTTTCGCCAACAGTCACACACTTCGTGCTCTTCGACCTCCCAGAACTCCATTCCCGGGCCGGAGCCAACTGTAGGCCACTTCGTGCTCTTCGAGTTCCCAGAGCTCCATTCCCGGGCCACATTTTGGATGCCCGGAGCCAACTGTAGGCCACGTCGTGCTCTTCGATTTCCCAGAACTCAATTCCCGGGCCACATATTGGATGCCCGGAGCCAACGGTAGGCCACTTCGTGCTCTTCAAATTTCCAGAACTCCATTCCTGGGCATGATTTTGAATGCCCGGAGCCAACTGTAGGCCACTTCGTGTTCTTCTAGTTCCCAGAACTCAATTCCTGGGCCACATTTTGAATGCTGAGGCAGGCTGATGCTGCGGCCGACGCAGGCTGAGGCTGAGGCAGGCTGAGGCTGAGGCCGAGGCTGAAGGCAGACTGAAGCTGAGGCTGAAGCAGACTGAGGCTGAGGCTGAGGCAGGCTGAGGCTGAGGCTGAAGCAGGCTGATGCTGAGGCAAGCTGAGGCTGAGGCTGAAGCTGATGCAGGCTGAGGCTGAGGCAGGTTGAGGCTGAGGCCGAGGCTGAAGGCAGACTGAGGCTGAGGCTGAAGCAGGCTGAGGCTGAGGCTGAGGCAGGCTGAGGCTGAGGCAGGCTGAGGCTGAGGCTGAGGCAGGCTGAGGCTGAGGCTGTGACTGCGACTGCCGTTGCCGCTGCGATTGTCATCGCGAATGCGACTACGACTGCGAGAACAGCAGAATTCTACAACTGGATTTTCATCTGATCTGAATATTAAGGGGAATGCTTTCATATATGCTTCTACACATCGCTGGTCGGTTGCTTTGCCGGGATAATTTGTACCTAACAGCTTTTGCTGATAGGTTTCTAGTAGGGTCAAAAGAAAGCATCATGACTCCTCAGGGGGGTCTGGGCGGGTGCCGGGGAGGAGAACCGGGAATCGTTTTTCGCCAACAGTCACACACTTCGTGCTCTTCGACCTCCCAGAACTCCATTCCCGGGCCACATTCTGGAGAACCGGGAACAGAGCCGGGCTCGCTTTTCTTCAACAGTTACACACTTCGTGCTCTTCGACCTCCCAGAATTCCATTCCCGGGCTAATTCTGGAGAGCCGGGAACAGAGCCGGGCTCGCTTTTCGCCAACAGTCACACATTCGTGCTCTTCGACCTCCCAGAACTCCACTCCCGGGCTACATTTTGAGTGCCCGGAGCCAACTGTAGGCCACTTCGTGCTCTTCGAGTTCCCAGAACTCCATTCCCGGGCCACATTTTGGATGCCCGGAGCCAACTGTAGGCCACTTCGTGTTCTTCGACTTCCCAGAACTCCATTCCCGGGCCACATTTTGGATGCCCGGAGCCTACTGTAGGCCACTTCGTGATCTTCGAGTTCCCAGAATTCCATTCCTGGGCATGATTTTGAATGCCCGGAGCCAACTGTAGTCCACTTCGTGTTCTTCGAGTTCCCAGAATTCCATTCCCGGGCCAATTTTGAATGCTGAGGCAGGCTGATGCTGCGGCCGAGGCATGCTGAGGCTGAGGCAGGCTGAGGCTGAGGCCGAGGCTGAAGGCAGACTGAGGCTGAGGCTGAAGCAAACTGAGGCTGAGGCTGAGGCAGGCTGAGGCTGAGGCTGAAGCAGGCTGATGCTGAGGCAGGCTGAGGCTGCGGCTGAGGATGATGCAGGCTGAGGCTGAGGCAGGCTGAGGCTGAGGCCGAGGCTGAAGGCAGACTGAGGCTGAGGCTGAAGCAGGCTGAGGCTGAGGCTGAGGCAGGCTGAGGCTGAGGCAGGCTGAGGCTGAGGCTGAGGCAGGCTGAGGCTGAGGCTGCGACTGCGACTGCCGTTGCCGCTGCGACTGTCATCGCGAATGCGACTACGACTGCGAGAACAGCAGAATTCTACAACTGGATTTTCATCTGAATATTAAGGGGAATGCTTTCAGATATGCTTCTACATATCGCTGTTAGGTTGCTTTGCCGGGATAACCCAATACGGAAGCGCTTGTGGAGGCGCGAGCTCGCATCGAACAGCGCATCTCCCTCCACTGCCACCTCCGAACCAATCATCTCCTTCGATGACAACGACGCCAGAAAACTGCCCCTTGCGACCGTCGATTGCCCTGTGCATGAGCATAACGCACGGTGCAACGGGGCGTCGAGCAAATCCGCTTTCTTTGTAAGTTGTTAGGGGGCTCCTGCGCCAGCCCGGAGGGCCAGAAACCTAAACATGAACTTCTGTCAGCAGCTCGATAACGATCAACTCGCTCGGGCCGTCTCCAGACATGCAGCAGGCAAGGGGCGAGGCGAAACGCGACGGAATTATGACCGCTGGCCCCGTAAACCCTATGCGAAAGCAGACTGACTGTCGCCGACGCACGTTTTGGCCGTGGTAAAAGGCCAGACCTTGCAGAGTCGGAAGGACGCCGGATGTCGACGGGGTAGGCCGAACACGGTTGACCGCAGCAATCTCGGGACCATGCAATCCTTGAACAATCCATCTTGTTTCGCATCATAGTTCTTGGGCGCAGACGCATCGTTGGGCCCGTCGCCACAGTCAGCCCCTGTGTCTTCCCACTTGTCATGCCAACGAGATGGAATGACGCGCTGTGGGTTTGCGGTAAATGTCTGCTGCGGCAGCTCCTCGGCGGACGCGAGCGGCCTTAGTGCCATTCGGACAGGCAGCGCAGATCTCTGTCTATTGTATTCGTATGCTTCTTTGTCTGCCAATCAAACATTGTTTCGGGCGTTCAGCTAACGGATTGATCTCAATTTCGTCCTCGGCGCGCTTGCTCTTGAGGAACACTGATCGTAAAGCGCCGATGAAAGCCGCCTCGGACTGTCGGGCAGTGGAAATGTCGGCAAAGTTGGGGGCCTTGAGCGCCCCCGACAACTCATCTGTTACCAGCTACCAGTGCATTATGGCTGCTGTCCACATGTAAGTCCGCAGATATAGCCGCTGCATGAGCAGCAATAGTCGGCGCTGGAAGTGGCGGGCATGATGCCGCGCCAGCAGGCCAAAGCATGCCCGAGCCTCGCGCCGTCGCGCTGGATGCTCCATCTGGCGTAACCGGCACAGAGGTTTGTCTAGATACTGGCTCGCTCTGCGGCTCGACATATGCGGCATCCAGTCTGGGTCGCACTTGGCGATCAGCGCTCTGTGGCGCTGGTCGAGCGAGCCCTGGTTCATTGCGCCTCTCGGCCATGGGCTGAAGGTCCGGTCCCTCTGGAGATAGTTCTGGTGGTT
Source organism: Prorocentrum cordatum (assembly GCA_963575745.1). NCBI lineage: Eukaryota > Dinophyceae > Prorocentrales > Prorocentraceae > Prorocentrum > Prorocentrum cordatum. The sequence goes on from CAUYUJ010018452.1 coordinate 94,705, forward strand.
CTCGAACAGCACCTATGTCGAGTCGCCCAAGACTCTGTCGGCGTCTGCTTCTGCGGGATCTTCGAGCGGCTCATCTCCAGGAGACCTGGGGCGGCCGTTCCCAGCGACGTCAACGCAGCGACGAGCACCGCGGGCGCGCTCGAGGTCAAGCTTGGGATCGCGAAGGTAACGGTTGACCATCTCGATGCGTCGGCTCGCGCCCTGGGACGCGCCCCGCATCTGCGCGCTGGACGCGCGCCGCAGCGCCCCGCGCGCATTGACCCAAGCGCGCGCCAGAAATAGGTGGGACGATCACACCGCGCCCCGGAGACCTCTCGTCCTTGCCCCCAAACAAATACGAGCTGCCCCTCGGCAAAATTCGGCGGCGTCCGCTGGCGTGCTCGGAGAAATCAGAGCAGACGGGTTCGGCAATCCACGCCAGTCCAAGCTTTCATGGGTCACCGTCGTAGGTCTTCGGCGCGATGGAAATCTCGTGCCTGATCACTTGAAAGGCACTCGGGATCGATGGGATCATACTAGAGCAAGCGTCTCTGGCAAGCGTCGTGTAAAATACAGAAAACCCATTGCATGAGCAGAAAACCGCTCCGGTTCTGGCAACGGTTGCGCACCGAGCAACACAGCTCCCCCATGGCGTGCCACTCGGCTAAACTATTCGGGGCTACCTTTTTACCTAACAGCGAAGACTGATAGGTTTCTAGTTGACTCAAAAGAGCTCACAGATCACTCCACAGGGGGGTCCGGGCAGGTGTTGGGGCGTTTCCGGGCGGCATGAGCCGGGCTCGTTTTTCACCAACAGTCACACACTTCGTGCTCTTCGCCTTCCCAAAACTCCATTCCCAGGCCACATTCTGGGGGGCCGGATGCAACAGTCACACACAAAGTGCTCTTCGACATCCCGGAACGCCATTCCCGGGCCACATTCTGGGGGGCCGGATGCAACAGTCACACACTTCGTGCTCTTCGAGTTCCCAGAACGCCATTCCCGGGCCACATTTTGGATGCCCGGAGCCAACTGTAGGCCACTTCGTGCTCTTCTATTTCCCAGAACTCCATTCCCGGGCCACATGTTGAATGCCCGGAGCCAACTGTAGGCCACTTCGTGCTCTTCGACTTCCCAGAACTCCATTCCCGGGCCACATTTTGAATGCCCGGAGCCAACTGTAGGCCACTTCGTGCTCTTCGAGTTCCCAGAACTCCATTCCCTGGCCACATTTTGAATGCCCGTAGCCAACTGTAGGCAACTTCGTGCTCTTCGACTTCCCAGAACTCCCATTCCTGTGCCACATTTTCAGCAGGGGCAAGAGCACGACGAGGAGGAGGACGAGCAAGACCAGGAGGACGAGGACGAGCAGGAGCAGGACGAGGAGCAGGAGGAGCAGGAGAAGGAGGACGAGCAGGAGGAGGAGGAGGAGGACGAGCAGGAGGAGGAGGACGACCAGGAGGAGGAGGACGACCAGGAAGAGGAGGAGGAGGAGGAGGAGGAGGGGAGAGGAGGAGAGGGGAGGGGGAGGCAGTACCAGGAGGAGGATATGAGGAGGATGAGAGTGGAGGAGGAGGAGGAGGGGAGGAGGAAGAGGAGGAGGGAGGAGGAGGAGGAGGACGAGGACGGGAGAGGCGGAGGGGGGGGGGGAGTACCAGGAGGAGGAGACGAGGACACCAGGAGAGGAGGGAGGAGGAGGAGGAGGAGGAGGAGAGACCCCACGAGGAGGAGAAGAGCAAGACGAGAGGACGAGAACGAGGAGACCAGGAAGAGGAGGGAGGAGGAGGAGGAGGAGGGGAGGGGGAGGACTACCAGGAGGAGGAGGAGGAGGAGGAGGAGGAGGAGGAGGAGGAGGAGGAGGAGGAGGAGGAGGAAGAGGAGGAGGAGGACGAGGAGGAGGAGGAGGAGGAGGACGAGGAGGAGGAGGGGGGGGAGAGCACCAGGAGGAGGAGAACGAGGACCACCAGGAGGAGGAGGAGGAGGAGGAGGAGGAGGAGGAGGAGGAGGAGGAGGAGGAGGAGGAGAGAGCACCAGGAGGAGGAGGACGAGCAAGACGAGGAGGACGAGAACGAGGACGAGCAGGAGGAAGAGGAGGAGGAGGAGGAGGAGGAGGAGTAGGAGCAGGAGAAAGAGGAGGAGGAGGAGGAGGAGGCAGGCTGAGGCTGAGGCTGTGACTGCGACTGCCGTTGCCGCTGCGACTGTCATCGCGAATGCGACTACGACTGCGAGAACAGCAGAATTCGACAACTGGATTTTACCTAACAGCGAAGACTGATAGGTTTCTAGTGGGATCAAAAGAGAGCAGCAGATCACTCCACCGGGGGGTCCGGGCAGGTGTTGGGAGTTGCCGGGCGGCAGTGAGCCGGGCTCGTTTTTCACCAACAGTCACACACTTCGTGCTCTTCGCCTTCCCAGAACTCCATTCCCAGGCCACATTCTGGGGGGCCGGATGCAACTGTAGGCCACTTCGTGCTCTTCTATGTCCCAGAACTCCATTCCCGGGCCACATTCTGGGGGGCCGGATCCAACTGTAGGCCACTTCGTGCTCTTCCATTTCCCAGAACTCCATTCCCGGGCCACATTTTGGATGCCCGGAGCCAACTGTAAGCCACTTCGTGCTCTTCCATTTCCCAGAACTCCATTCCCGGGCCACATTTTGGATGCCCGGAGCCAACCCTAGTCCACTTCCTGGTCTTCGAGTTCCCAGAACTCCATTCCCGGGCCACATTTTGAATAGCCAGACGCTTCATATTCCTTCCGCCACAGCTGTGTTTGGTTCAGGACTTGCTAGTGACACTGCAGTCCTCTGCATTCAATCGTGCCACTGCATTCATTCACTGCAGACCACTGAGTTTTGATTGCAATGGCGTTCCCCGGGCCGTACCCCCATGTCCAACGTTCATCCGCAGCCTCTGCTCCGCGAGGCTCGTCCGAAGTGTCGCCGCCTCGCGGTGCTTCTCAGCCTGCGCCGCCTCGCGGTGCTTCTCAGCCTGCGGAGGAAGGTGGACAGACGCCTGTTTCTGGCGCTGTGCAGCCTGCGTCTTTCACGGTCGCCTCGTTCAATTTCGGGTTCGAGCAGGGCATGATGACTGGTAAGCAGGCGGCCACTCACTGCGCTAACTTCGGAAGGTTGTGCGCCACGATAGTGGAGACCGCTGATGCTGATATTGTCTGTGGCTGCGAGGTCGGTGCGTTCCGTGAAGGCTTTCGCCGAGCAGGGATCAACGTTACAGAGATCCTCAGTAAGCCTTTCGGTGATGGCATTCGCTTCTCGGAGGTCGACAACTACTTGACTCTCTGGGGGTTCCGCGGTGCTTCTCAGCCTGCGGAACTGTTTCTGGATTACAGCAAAGTTTACAGGCCTCCTAGCGGCCGAGATATTGATGCTGTTATTTCACATTTTGAGGTGAACAAACCAGGCCATGACAAGTTCCACGTGTTGATCGCCAACATGCACATCGTGTGCGGCAAGAAACCGCCGACCATCCAGACTCGAAAGCGGACAGTTCGCCATCTCCGCTTGCACCTGGACGGCCTGGCCAAGATTCTTGAGAATCTAAACCAGGCAGTCGTTCTGCTTGTAGTCGGCGACGACAACCTCACTTTTCAGGAGGCGCGGGAGGCTTACCAGCGCCAGCAGAACGACGAGAAGGTATGGGAGGTCCATGCCACTCCGGCCGACCTCAAAGGCGACCACGTCGCGGTCTGCGGAGCAGTCGCCCGTTTCTGCCCCATTGCCGTTGGCGCGTCTTTTACGGATCGTGGCATGCGCAACGACGCACACGATGCGGTGGCGGTTGTGCTCACTCTCCCTGGTGCTATTCAGCCTGGGGAGAGCAAGAGGCGGAAGATTGTCGTCGAAAACGTCTCCGACGCCGACGTCAGCGTACAGGCGGACCGCGAGTCTTCTGTGCATTGGGATCGGACGCCGAGTTCTACTCCTCCGCTTTCACCGACTTCACCGGGTGATCCCGACTACGTCGAGGATGTCGTTCAGAATCGCGCGGACGACTTGCACAGGGAGCTGAGGAAGCTTTGGGACGACAGGTACGACGAGGAGTACGATCCGAAAGTCCTCCATCATCTCAGACTCTTGCTTTTCAAAAAGAGGAAGTCCACGGAGCCAGCGGACACTGATCCAGCTGGCGCTCCTCAGCCTGGCTCGGAATATGACACGGCCTTTGCGTCTCAGGAGGAGACTGCCGAGCCATTCTCTCTGTCCTTAAGCTTCGACATGACTTTCTGCGGAGCAAGAACATCGACGACATGCGCTACGTTCTCACGGAGCCTGAGCGCCAGGAATTGGTCAGAGTATCTCGCGACCAGTACGAGCAGTCGCGGCAGCAGCGTGCGCTTCAGGAACGGGATATCGAAAAGGGAAAAGCGAAAGGCAAGTCTGCGCCACAAGGGGGCCATGCGGTTCCGCAGGGTCCGAACAAAGGGCCAGGCGGTAGAAAGGTTCTCACGGTGCTTCTCAGCCTGCGGGAAAAGGTGGCCAGGCCAAGGGTGCAGGTCTGGGTAGCGTCGCCAAGTTTGTGAAAGACCAGAAGCGTAAGCGGTGGCATCGCCATTTGCAACGTGTGGCCGGTACCAAACAGATCTGGGAGGTGCTGGCCTTCTCAGTGCGCTTCGACGTTGATTGGCTAACGCAAGCGTTGCAAGCTGATCACAGTGAGGGCCGTGATGCAGCAGTTCCCGAGGAAGCTCTGCGGCAACAGCGGCGCCGGCTGCACCACCAGAAGGCCGAGGCCATCGCGCGCTACAACGAGGGGGAGCGGCTTTCCCTCCATCTGTCTGCCCAGGCTGGCCAGGCAAAGCCAAACTTCACGCGCAGGCAGCTGGACGTGTTGCAGATGTTTGAGAGCGGAGCGCTGCTTCAAATCCGCAACCAAGCGATTCTGGCGTTGGGGCACGGCCGTCTGTTCAGGGGCGATGGCGACTACCTGGACATCGGCGGCAGCACGGGCGGTGGCTCCAGGCGCATCATCGATTCTTGGCAGCCGCCGGACTGGCGTGAATTCCTCCAAGACGATCAGGACATCTGAGTTTTGCAAGTCTCCCTGCCCGCGGTGCTTCTCAGCCTGCGGTCTGCCGCTCTCCAGCTGCGGTCTCGAGCAGTAGTGTTCGAAAGCATGCAAGTTCCTGCGGTGCTTCTCAGCCTGCAGGTTTCGCAGCCTGCGCTCTGCAGTACAAGTGCTTTTCAGCATGCGACATCCTGCGGTGCTTCTCAGCCTGCAGGGTTCGCAGCGTGCGGTTTGCAATGCATTCCTTGTCAGTATGCGAGTTCCTGCGGTGTTTCTCAGGTTGCAGGGCTCCGAGGCTCTTCGCTTCGATGCCAATGTTTTCAGACACCGTAGCTCCATTCCGTAAACATCTTCCAAGAGCCGCTCGCAACCTTTTGCAGCTGGCGGTCTGCAGACGTAGTCTGTCTCAGCATGCGAGCTCCCGCACGCTTCGCCGGCTTTTGCTGCGCGGACAATTTTCTCACACACGTCAGCGCCGTTTGTAGGCGTCAGAAAAACATGTAGACATTCACGAAGGGCTCAGTCTGTATATCGTCACATCATTACATACGCAGTCGTCGAACACATCGGTGTACATTCATCGCTTTGTCCTTCTAGCTGGGTCGCTTCGTGCTGAGGCTGAGGCTGATGCAGGCTGAGGCTGAGGCAGGCTGAGGCTGAGGCCGAGGCCGACGGCAGACTGAGGCTGAGGCTGAAGCAGGCTGAGGCTGAGGCAGAGGCAGGCTGAGGCTGAGGCTGAGGCTGAGGCTGAGGCAGGCTGATGCTGAGGCAGGCTGAGGCTGAGGCTGAGGCTGATGCAGGCTGAGGCTGAGGCAGGCTGAGGCTGAGGCCGAGGCCGAAGGCAGACTGTTGCTGAGGCTAAAGCAGGCTGAGGCTGAGGCTGAGGCAGGCTGAGGCTGAGGCAGGCGGAGGCTGAGGCTGAGGCAGGCTGAGGCTGAGGCTGTGACTGCGACTGCCGTTGCCACTGCGACTGTCCTCGCGAATGCGACAACGACTGCGAGAACAGCAGAATTCTACAACTGGATTCTCATCCGAATCGTAAGGGGAATGCTTCCAGATATGCTCCTACACATGGCTGTTAGGTTGCTTTGCCGGGATAATTAAAAAGCAAATCGAAACTGTCGTTTCCATACTTTCCCAGCGCGTTCCGTCCGACCGTTTTGCCATGGGTGGCGAGCATCCGTCGGGAACAAACACGCACCGTCGTTCCGTATGTCACGAGGAAATATCCCTAACATTCCGACGACAACTTCCGGCATATGAAAAACTAGAACCACGCGCGCGCTTCGCGCGCTTAGGTTCTAGCTAGGAGGCGAGCTTGAGTCGACGAAAGTCGCAGGGAAGGGGGCAGGGGGGAGAAGGCCAGAGACCGCTGAAGGATACAAATATTGCAACCCTCTTGTGATTTTTTGGGGGGCCTCGTCCGGCCGCTCGCCGGGAGTTTGACGTGGCTTCTCGGGGGCCTCTGAACCTGTCGGGGGCCTCCTGGAAGCAGGTTCGAAGCAGTTTGGGGGCCGATTTGGGGCTTCGCGGGGCCTCCTTTGGGCCTCTCGGGGGTCTCCTGGGGCCTCTTGATTGATGGGCCTCCTTGGGGCCTCCTGGCGGCCTCTTGGGGCGGAAGGCTCGCGCTTGCGGTTCGCGGTCCCCCTCTGGGCCCCCTCTTGGGCCCGTCTTGGGGCACTCTTGGGCCATCTTGGGCGCCTCTTGGGCCGTCTTGGGGCCCTCTTGGGCTGTCCTGGGGCCCTCTTGGAAGCTTCTTGGGCCGTCTTTGGGTGGTCTTGGAAGCCTATTGGGCCGTCTTGGACGCGGTGAAAGCCCAAGATGCGAACATGCGAAAACTATACGTTTTCCAAATGGACTGCACGATGTTTGTGCTTCTTGGGCCTCTCTTTGGGGGTGCCTCTCGGAACGTCCTGGGCCCTCTCGGAACGTCCTTGGGACCTCGTGGGAGCCTTTTGGCGCCTCTTGGCGGCTTTTTGGCGCCTCCTGGAGCCTCTTGGGCCGGAAGCTCGGAATTAGAGGTTGGCTTTCTCCGTCTGGGACCCCTCTCGAACTCGTCTTGGGCTCCCTCGCTCGGGTCTTTGTGGGGCCGCGCAGGGCCATCGTGCGCAGCCGCAGGAAGCGCTCGCAAACAAAGCCGGCACCCCGGAGGCCTCGTAGACCCGTTCTTGGGCGCCTCTTTGGGCCGTCTTGGGACGCGGTTAAAGGCCCCAGAGGCGAACATGCGAACATGCGAAAATCTACGTTTTCCCAATAGGAATGGCACGATGTTTGCTTCCTTGGGCCTCTCTGGGCTGCCATCTCGGATCCGTCTTTGGAGGCTTCTGGGACCTTCTTGGTGTCATGACAGGCGTCTTGGAAGGCATCTGGAGCCATCGGAGCCGGGTCCGAAGCCGCCTGCGAAAGATCTTGGACGGCGTCCGGCGGTCCGACGAGCCTCCGGGCCCCCCGGGGCCCACATTTGTGGTCGGGGTCCCGGCCCCGGGCCCCCGGACCCGGTGCGCCGTTATAGGTATATGCGCCCCCACGTGCGCGCAAATGCTTGCCATGCTACTTCAGATGCCTTCCTTGCCCCGACGCGCCCAACCAACTGAAACGCGGTGCCCCAACAACTAGTTTTGATCCAAATGTGGGGCAGCAGCAGCGCGGCGAGCACTGGGTCGGTCGTGCACTTCGCACTCGTCGCACTTACAAGTTTGTCAGAATTCAGCGCGATACTTCATGCTCGGCGCTGCCACGCCCCAGGAGTCGATCCAAATCCCGATTGCAAAGGCGGCGGAATTGTCGCGCCCAGGCTCTAGGTCTGCCAGCTGACCCACGGGAGACAGCGGGGCAGAGCGGGAACGTCGTCACCACGATGAGGTTCGGCAATTGGATAATCAATAATAGTCTCTGCAGGCCCATCTTGCTCAGGAGCCGCTTCCAGAGGAGGGCTGAGACTTGCGCTGCCCATTGAAAGTGTCTGCTTGATGCGGTTCGCCTGTTCGTGCGGCACAGCGCCCCCGCGCCCGGCATCAATCTCGGGCGATGGCGCGCGCGCCCCAGCGTTGGTCTGCCACGCAGTCAGTCGCCAAGAACTCTCGCGGACCTCGGCAGCCCCAACCGACTCCAGCGAATTAGCTGGCTGCCGCGACCCACCCGGGCCCCTTTAAGCACAGCCGCGCGCTCGCCACAGACAGGGCCGACCAAGTTCAAATTGCGAATACCTGGCGGGGTAGGCTGCCCAACCTGGCTGAGACAGGCGCTCTGCGGATAGATGCTCGCAGGCAGAGCGCCAGCGAACATCGCATTGGCGGCGGCCTGCCCATTTCTTACCCGGAGAGCGGCGGCAGGAAATAATTGTCCCAAGTGTCATGAATGATTTCGGCAGTGGGGTAGACGACTTCAGTCATCCGTTCGTCGGTGAATCCATCTGCAGAAAGAGAGAGGACGGCGGCTGCGGGCGCGAAGAGTGCTTCGCGGGGATCACTATGTGCTCGGACATTTGCCCCGCGCCCATCATCGACCTGTTCGCGCCACTGACCCTTCCCCGCCCATCGCGTTCGCCTGCATCTCGCGGTCGCCGCGGGCATCGCCGCGCGCCGGCGCCCCGAGTCGCGAGATCGCCTGACTCGCGAGCCTTCATGCGCCACCCGCAGCGCTGGAAATCCCCCCACAAGTCTCCTGGAAGGCGTGGCCCGCGCGCGCCCCGAATGTTGCCGGCTCGTCGCCGGCTGGGTCTCCAGTTCGAAGATAATCCGAAACAGGGCGCCGCGTCCAAAAAATCTGGCACGCGTCGCGCGCCCGCCAAAGAACCCTGGCGTTGGCGCGCCATTCTCCGGGTGGAAACAAATGCCCTACTCGTTTGTCCTTTTACCTGCGCCGTCTGACAACGGCTTCTTGCCGACCGCGAACCGCTCCCCCGCGTTGATCCTCAAGACTCGAGCGAGAGACCTCGGGTCTTGGCGCTGGGTCGCGGGCGGGGCGGCCTCGTCGTCTAGGTTCCTGGCTTCCCCGAACAAGCTCCTGCAGACAACCGCGACAATGCGCGCAATCGCGCGGCGCCCCGCGGCCGCTCGGTCGACGATTGTCGAAAGCTCGAGGCGCAGGCGGTGCCATTTCCACGTCCGCTTCTCCGGTGCCGGGAAGGGCTCGCCGGGTCTCGCAGCGATCGACCGACCGTCTGGTCGCGGCCCCTGATTCGACGGAACGCGCCCCGCACGGCCCATCATCGCGATGGGTGCTCGGAGAGGCAGCAGCCGGCTAAGGAAGGCTGGTTTGAGCCAGAGGCAGCTGCGGATTCATATGGAATGAAGCGCCCTCGGGGTCTGGGACTTGGCCCGACCCTGAGCGCCCGGAGAGAGGGTGCTGAATTTTTCTCTTCTCTGCCAACCGCCACCTGGAAAATCGAGAGATATGGGTCGCAATGTCCCGGCCGCAACCTACTTAATGCACCGTTGACAGACTGCCATCGAGCGCGCCTCAAATAATGACTCCGCCCGGCACGCCCGCGACCGCGCCCAACTGACGAAGCATTCCCGGCGGAAGCAGGCGTCGAGCATCCATCTGAATCGCGCGCGCCCCGAGAGCGCCGCAATTCCTCGCGGCGCAAACGGGCAGAGTCCAGCCGGAAAGAAAACTGGTCGACCCGCCGACGCCTACGGCGTCCATCTCGAGAGTGAGAATCTGGAGGGGATTCAATTCGCGCCCCCGAGGCGCCCCTCGGACTGACCACTGCCGCGACTCCGCTCTGAGCTCCAGCTCCAGCTAAACCGAAGCAAATCTGTCTCTCCGAGCTTGTCTGCCGTAGCGAGGGCGGTGAATGTGGCAGGGCAAGCATCTGGCTGAAGCAGGCGCCCCCGAGGACAGGCACCCCGTGGGATCGCGCCCGCTTGGAAGGGGGGGATTTGAATCCGCCGAAACCAGCTTGACGTCTCTTTCCCCGCGCGTCTGGCTCATTTCTGCAGTCTCGAGCCGAGCGCCTGATCCCCCCGCGTCGGGCGCACTTCGAGCGGCTCGTCAGCTCATCCTTCGTCCAGCGCATCGGCTCAGCGCGGCTTCCCGCGGCGCCCCCCCCCCATCCGGTCGCCTTTGGTCCTCCCATTTTGCGGAGACTGCTTGAAGAGGCCTCGCCCAAGCTTCCCCTCGCGCAGGTGCTTTCGGACTTGGCTGTCGTTTGCGCATATGGCGACAGCTCCGTCCTCTCCCAACATCGCGGTCCCCAGCGCGTCTCCGGAAACAGAGAGCGCATCTTCGTCGTCAACGAATATGAGGGTCTCGTTCCATACCTTTGATTTGTAAATCTCGTACAGAGTGGAAGAAGACTGCTGCGTGAAATCCAATGGACATCATCTTCATCGGACTCCTCTTCCCCGCGCCTCTTCGCCATCGCGGTAGCCGATGAAGCGCGAGGAACTCATTCCACGAATGCGATGGCCACCTCTTCCTGACGGCGACGGGCGCCCCAGCTCGCGAAGCTTCTCACTGGCCACATCGAAGTCGCAGGAGCCCTCAACCCAGTTCTCGACGGCGCCCCGAGCGGCATCGATCAGCTCGGAAACTCGGAGAAGCATGTATCCTTTGAGCTTCGATGGCCATGCGACGTGCTTTTCCAACACTCGGAAAAAGAGCACGCTTGCGAGCTATCTAGTTAGTCATGGGCTCATCTCGTTTGCGCTTGGTAGCTTCAGACCAGGAAAGCTTACCAAACGCCTTCGGCATCCTGCGGTCTTGATAGATCGGCAAAAGCCTTTCGGATATGCCTGATTACGGCCTGCCCGCTGTCCTCGGCGGACCTTTGTTCCTCCGTGAGCCCATTGCTGATAATATTGAGGTCGTCCTTCGCGCGGCGGTTAAATGTGCCTACGCTGCCTGTTTAGCGTCCTTGTAGTATTGAGCCGCAGCTGCAGCTCCTTCGTATATGGATCGGGGCGAGTACCAAGGTATGTTCCATCCCAGGTGGGGGGCAAGTCATTTGGTATCTTTCGAGCTTCCACTGGTTCAGGAAATTGCCCCCGTTGCCAATCATTCGATCTCGCAGTGGCGTCGCCCCAGTAGGTCGGCTTGAACGGAATCGCACCACTCCGCAAAAGTGCGTTCAACCTGGCTGCTCTAGCCAGTGAGCCACTACCTTGCGGGTCCCACCCTGATGAGGCTGAGTGCGTATTGGGCTGTATTTCGGGCCCCCGATGAGCAATCCAACAGGCCCTGTCAACATCTGACCAACCCCTTTCGGCGATGCCCTCCCAGGAAACATCTCGCCCCCCTCCCCCTCCTGCGCAAGGATCCTGACCTTCTTCTTGCCAGGGACCTCCAAAAACTGCGCTGATGGCTGAGCGTCGGTGCATTTTTCCATGGCGGCGCCCGGCGCGAGTGGGCAGCGGAAGGGCGGGGGAAAACGGTATGTCACCCCAAAGCCGAATGACAAGTAAAACCTGCCTGGCTCTCCTCGGGATGAGAGGAGTGCACTGCAGTAGCTCTGTGGCATACAGCGAGACACGATGCGCAGACAAAGGAACCCGCGCTGAGAGAATGAGAGAGAGAGAGAGAAAAAGAGAGAGAGAGAGAGAGAGAGAGAGAGAGAGAGAGAGAGAGAGAGAGAGAGAGACAGAGACAGAGACAGAGACAGAGACAGAGAGAGAGAGAGAGAGAGAGAGAGAGAGAGAGAGAGAGAGAGAGAGAGAGAGAGAGAGAGAGAGAGAGAGAGAACAACAACAAATAAAGAAAGAGATAAATAAATATATAATTACCCTGCGACGCACCCAACCCACGAGCATCAAATGGCAAGAGGAGTATGCCAACATTAGCAGGAACAACGACAGTGTAGACGCGGCGATTTGCTGTGCAAGCTACATGGGATGCGCATGCGTTGCACGATTCACAGGGCGACGATCGAAATAACGAGGATTGAGGCCCCAGGATCGAAGAAGAACGGTTACGGGAACGAGGGGTAGGAGAGGGATGGAATGGAGGGCGGGGGGGGCGAAAGGCCATCGCGGAAGCAGCAGCATGCATGGAGAAGGTGAGGCGGGGAATAGGACGACGATGAAAGTGGCGGGAGGAGACAGAAGACTGCCGCGTTTTTCAAGCGCGAGCTAAACCCGCAGCGTTGCCTGCGCCATGTCGTCGCAGAGTTCAACATGATAAAACTTGTTTAGAGTGCAAGGAACGAGCGAGGCGTAGCTCGCCCGCTAGCTTCTCCGCCTCCTTCCCGCACATTTCAGCGCGGGAGCTGAACGCTCGCAGGCGCGCCGCCAGGTCTGCGGGCGGCCCGCGGGAAAGAAACTCAAGGCCGGGGTCGCGTATCATCAATCGGTTGTCCATCGTCCAAAGTTGCACTGGCGACGTACTGGTTGAACGCGGAGCGAGCAGCATCACGCGCGTGCCTGAACGCCACGCAGGTACAGTTCACGCGCGATTGGGACTTCAGGTCGATCATGCGCGTATCCACCAGGCTTGGCAACACCACGCGACTGAGGATCTCACTGCGGTCTGCCATGCTGCTGTCCGCGAATGCAATGCGCTGCCTGCAAGTAAGGCGGCGGCGTCCACTTGTCTCAGAAGATGTTCCCGCGGGCCCGAAGGGCGACCGCCAGCTCGAGCCGCGGCGCCGGCAGGCCAGATAAGGATCATGCAACAGCAAAGACGATGACAGAGCAACGAGGTATCGGCGAGTGCATGACCGGCCTCCGTTTCCTGCACTTCTTTCCTGTAGTTCCCCTAGCTCATCGAGCTCAGCAGATGTTTCTGCGGGTCCGAAGGACGACCGCCAGCTCGAGTCGCAGCGCCGACGAGCTGCATCCACATCAGGCAACACCCCAGGAGACACTGGCACACAACGATTTGACGTCAGTCAGTGCCAGACCACTCCATGTCTAGTTCCTCGCACACATACAGTCGACCGCAGATGCGGGATAATCGAAGTAGAATGACAGGTCCAATCTGCGTCCGCGTAGGACGTCACTATGCTGGACCCCGCAGCAGGTCTGGAAAGTGGCGACAGTTTCATGGGCCCCACAGCAGCCCTCGAAAGTGGCGACAGTTTCACAGATCGTAGCCCCCAGCGCTGGCGAGGTCTAATCTGAGTCCCCGTAGGACGTCACTCCGCTGGCCCCCCAGCAGCCTTCGAAAGTGGCGACAGTTTCACAGATCGCAGCCCCCCAGGGATGGCGAGGTCTAATCTGTATCCCCGTAGGGCGTCACTCCGCTGGGCCCCCCACGCAGCCTTCGAAAGTGGCGACAGTTTCGCAGATCGCAGCCCCCCAAGGATGGCGAGGTCTAATCTGGATCCCCGTAGGGCGTCACTCCGCTGGGCCCCCAGCAGCCCTCGAAAGTGGCGACAGTTTCACAGATCGCAGCCCCCCAGGAATGGCGAGGTCTAATCTGAGTCCCCGTAGGGCGTCACTCCGCTGGGCCCCCCAGCAGGCCTCGAAAGTGGCGACAGTTTCACAGATCGCAGCCCCCCAGGGATGGCGAGGTCTAATTTGGGTCCGCGCGTGGCGTCACTGTGCTGGGCCCCCCAGCAGGCCTCGAAAGTGGCGACAGTTTCACAGATCGCAGCCCCACAGGGATGGCGAGGTCTAATTTGGGTCCGCCCGTGGCGTCACTGTGCTGGGCCCCCCAGCAGGCCTCGAAAGTGGCGACAGTTTCACAGATCGCAGGCCCCCCAGGGATGGCGAGGTCTAATTTGAATCTGCCCGTGGCGTCACTGTGCTGGGCCCCCCAGCAGGCCTCGAAAGTGGCGACAGTTTCACAGATCGCAGCCCCCCAGGGCTGGCGAGGTCTAATTTGAATCCGCCCGTGGCGTCACTGTGCTGGGCCCCCCAGCAGGCCTCGAAAATGGCGACAGTTTATTTCGCATGATCGCAGCGACCCCAGAGATTGGCGCGAGTCTAATCTAAGTTCCCGCCAGAGCCCACTCCGACTGGCACCCCAGCAGCCTTCGAAAAGTGGCGACAGTGTTTCACAGATCACGCAGCCCCCAGGGATGGCGAGGTCTAATCTGAGTTTCCGTGTTAGGGCGTTCACTCCGCTTGGCCAACCAGCAGCCCTCGAAGTGGCGACAGTTTCACAGATTCGCAAAGATAAAAAAAAAACCCCCCCCAGGGATGTCGAGGTCTAATCTTGATCCCCCTTTAGGGAGCGTCACTCCGGCGCCACACTCCCAGCAGCCCTCGAAAGGCGGCGACAGTTTCGCAGATCGCAGCCCCCCAGGGATGGCGAGGTCTAATCTGAGTCCCCGTAGGGCGTCACTCCGCTGGGCCCCCCAGCATCCCTCGAAAGTGGCAACAGTTTCACAGATCGCAGCTCCCCAGGGATGGCGAGGTCTAATATGAGTCCCCGTGGGGCGTCACTCCGCTGGCCACCCCAGCAGCCCTCGAAAGTGACGACAGTCTCGCAGATCGCCGCCCCCCAGGGATGGCGAGGGGCAAGCTAGGTAAAAAGGCAAGCGAGAAGAGGACGAGCAAAGAGAGGAGGAGAAGGGAAGCAAGAGAGGAGAGCAGGAACGAAGAGAGGAGGAGAGAGAGGGGGCGGGAGGAGTGGAGACCACAGTGCTCTATTCAAAACGAGTACCCAACGCAGGAGGGTTGGGAAATTACCCTGGCGACGTACCCAACCCCTGCTCAAAAGCGGGGCGCAAATAGTTTAGGATACTTTATAAGGGGGCGATGACGGAGCGAGGGTTACATATGTCTGCAGACGGAATTCGGGAGACTCGCAGGACACTGGCTACAGGAAAAGGGCTTGATAAAGCTGATGATTTACAATTCCTGAGCACTCTAGCCACTTCGAAAAAACGGGGATCACAGCAGGCCTCGAAGTGGCGACAGGTTCACAGATCGCAGCCCGCAGGGATGGCGAGGTCTCATTTGAATCTGCCCGGTGGCCCTCACGTGCTGGGCCCCCCAGCAGGCATCGAAAATGGCGGCAGTTTCGCAGAAATCGCAGCCCCAACACAGGGATGGCGAGGTCTAATTGAATCGCCGTGGCCCTCACTGGGCGGCCCCCCAGCAGGCTCGAAAAGATGGCGACATGTTTCGAGATCGCAGCCCCCCAAGAGCGTGGCGAGGCGTCCTAAATTGAATCTGCCCGTGGCCTTCACTGTGCTGGGCCCCCCAGCAGGCATCGAAAATGGCGGCAGTTTCGCAGATCGCAGCCCCCCAGGGATGGCGAGGTCTAATTTGAATCCGCGCGTGGCCCTCACTGTGCTGGGCCCCCCAGCAGGCCTCGAAAATGGCGACAGTTTCGCAGATCGCAGCCCCCCAAGATGGCGAGGTCTAATTTGAATCTGCGCGTGGCCCTCACTGTGCTGGGCCCCCCAGCAGGCCTCGAAAATGGCGACAGTTTCACAGATCGCAGCCCCCCCAGGGATGGCGAGTTCTAATTTGAATCTGCGCGTCGCCCTCACTGTGCTGGGCCCCCCAGCAGGCCTCGAAAGTGGCGACAGTTTCACAGATCGCAGCCCCCCAGGGATGGCGAGGTCCCATGTGAGTCTGCGGTGAGTACCCACTGTGCTGGGCCCCATCAGCAGCCCTCGAAAGTGGCGGCAGTTTCACAGATCGCAGGCCCCCAGGGATGGCGAGGTCTAATTTGAATCCGCCGTGGGTACCCGCTGTGCTGGGCCCCCCAGCAGCCCTCGAAAGTGGCGACAGTTTCACAGATCGCAGCCCCCCAGGGATGGCGAGGTCTAATTTGGGTCCGCCCGTGGCGTCACTGTGCTGGGCCCCCCAGCAGGCCTCGAAAGTGGCGACAGTTTCACAGATCGCAGCCCCCCAGGGATGGCGAGGTCTATTTTGGGTCCGCGCGTGGCGTCACTGTGCTGGGCCCCCCAGCAGGCCTCGAAAGTGGCGACAGTTTCACAGATCGCAGTCCCCCAGGGATGGCGAGGTCTAATTTGGGTCCGCCCGTCGCCCTCACTGTGCTGGGCCCCCCCAGCAGGCCTCGAAAGTGGCGACAGTTTCACAGATCGCAGCCCCCCAGGGATGGCGAGGTCTAATTTGGGTCCGCCCGTGGCCCTCACTGTGCTGGGCCCCCCAGCAGGCCTCGAAAATGGCGACAGTTTCGCAGATCGCAGCCCCCCGCGGGACAAGACAGCCGCCCGGGGAGAGGAAAAGTGCCCGGCCCCTTTAAGGGAGAACGGGACTGCGACCACACTGCTTATTCAATTTACCCTGGAGACGTTACCCAACCCCTGCGCAAAAGCGGGGCGCAAATAGTGTAGGATACTTTATAAGGGGGCGATGACGGAGCGAGGGTTACATATGTCTGCAGACGGAATTCGGGAGACTCGCAGGACACTGGCTACAGGAAAAGGGCTTGATAAAGCTGATGATTTACAATTCCTGAGCACTCCTAGCCACTTCGAAACCGGGGATCACAGCAGGCCTCGAAAGTGGCGACAGGTTCACAGATCGCAGCCCCGCAGGGACGGCGAGGTCTCATTTGAATCTGCCCGTGGCCCCCACTGTGCTGGGCCCCCCAGCAGGCCTCGAAAATGGCGGCAGTTTCGCAGATCGCAGCCCCCCAGGGATGGCGAGGTCTAATTTGAATCCGCGCGTGGCCCTCACTGTGCTGGGCCCCCAAGCAGGCCTCGAAAATGGCGACAGTTTCGCAGATCGCAGCCCCCCAGGGATGGCGAGGTCTAATTTGAATCCGCGCGTGGCCCTCACTGTGCTGGGCCCCCCAGCACGGCTCGAAAATGGCGACAGTTTCGCAGATCGCAGCCCCCCAGGGATGGCGAGGTCTAGTTTGAATCCGCGCGTGGCCCTCACTGCGCTGGGCCCCCCAGCAGGCCGGCCTCGAAAATGGCGACAGTTTCGCAGATCGCAGCCCCCCAGGGATGGCGAGGTCTAATTTAAATCCGCGCGTGGCCCTCACTGTGCTGGGCCCCCCAGCAGGCCGGCCTCGAAAATGGCGACAGTTTCGCAGATCGCAGCCCCCCAGGGATGGCGAGGTCTAATTTGGGTCCGCCCGTGGCCCTCACTGAGCTGGGCCCCCCAGCAGGCTTCGAAAGTGGCGAAAGTTTCACAGATCGCAGCCCCCCAGAGCGACGGCGAGGTCTAATTTGAATCGCGCGTGGGCACCCTCCGGCTTTAGCAGCATGGGCCCCAGCAGGCCTCGAAAAGTGGCGACAGTTTCGCAGTCGCAGCCCACCCCAGGATGGCGAGGTCTAATTTGAATCCGCGCTGTGGCCCTCACTGACGCTGGGCACCCCCAGCAGGCCTCGAAGAATGGGCGACACGTTTTCCGCGAGATCGCAGCCCCCCAGGGATGGCGAGGTCTAATTTGAATCCGCGCGTGGCCCTCACTGTGCGGGGCCCCCCAGCAGGCCTCGAAAATGGCGACAGTTTCGCAGATCGCAGCCCCCCAGGGATGGCGAGGTCTAATTTGAATCCGCGCGTGGCCCTCACTGTGTTGGGCACCCCAGCAGGCCTCGAAAATGGCGACAGTTTCGCAGATCGCAGCCCCCCAGGGATGGCGAGGTCTAATTTGAATCCGCCCGTGGCCCTCACTGTTCTGGCCCCCCAGCAGGGCTCGAAAATGGCGACAGTTTCACAGATCGCAGCCCCCCAGGGATGGCGAGGTCTAATTTGGATCCGCCCGTGGCCCTCACTGCGCTGGGCCCCCCAGCAGGCCTCGAAAATTGCGACAGTTTCACAGATCGCAGCCCCCTGCGCAAGGCGCGCAAGGAAGGAAGAGGCGGGAGGGCAAAAGGAGGAAGGGCGGTGAGAAGGGACGCGACCACACTGCTCTATTCAAAACGAATACCCAACCAAGGAGGGTTGGGAATAA
The DNA here is from genome assembly GCA_963575745.1 of Prorocentrum cordatum. Lineage (NCBI taxonomy): Eukaryota > Dinophyceae > Prorocentrales > Prorocentraceae > Prorocentrum > Prorocentrum cordatum. The sequence continues at coordinate 112,480 of CAUYUJ010018452.1, forward strand.
TTACCCTGGCGACGTACCCAACCCCTGCGCAAAAGCGGGGCGCAAATAGTTTAGGATACTTTATAAGGGGGCGATGACGGAGCGAGGGTTACATATGTCTGCAGACGGAATTCGGGAGACTCGCAGGACACTGGCTACAGGAAAAGGGCTTGATAAAGCCCTTGAAAAAAGGCTGGATGATTTACAATTCCTGAGCACTCCTAGCCACTTCGAAAACGGGGATCACAGCAGGCCTCGAAAATGGCGGCAGTTTCGCAGATCGCAGCCCCCCAGGGATGGCGAGGTCTAATTTGAATCCGCGCGTGGCCCTCACTGTGCTGGGCCCCCCGGCAGGCCTCGAAAATGGCGGCAGTTTCGCAGATCGCAGCCCCCCAAGGATGGCGAGGTCTAATTTGAATCCGCGCGTGGCCCTCACTGTGCTGGGCCCCCCAGCAGGCATCGAAAGTGGCGACAGTTTCACAGATCGCAGCCCCCCAAGGGATGGCGAGGTCTAATTTGAATCTGCGCGTCGCCTCACTGTGCTGGGCCCCCCAGCAGGCCTCGAAAGTGGCGACAGTTTCACAGATCGCAGCCCCCCAGGGATGGCGAGGTTGAATTTCGGTCCGCCCGTCGCCCTCACTGTGCAGGGCCCCCCAGCAGGCCTCGAAAATGGCGACAGTTTCACAGATCGAAGCCCCCCAGGGATGGCGAGGTCTAATTTGAATCCGCGCGTGGCCCTCACTGTGCTTGGCCCCCCCCCCAGCAGGCCTCGAAAATGGCGACAGTTTCACAGATCGCAGCCCCCCTGGGATGGCGAGGTCTAATTTGGGTCCGCCCCTGGCCCTCACTGTGCTAGGCCCCCCAACAGGCTTCGAAAGTGGCGACAGTTTCGCAGATCGCAGCCCCCCAGGGATGGCGAGGTCTAATTTGAATCCGCGCGTGGCCCTCACTGTGCTAGGGCAAAGCCCAGCAAAGCCTCGCAAAGCCCAGCAGTTTCACGGATCGCACGCCCCCATGGGGGCATGGCGAGGGTCTAATTTGAATCTGCGCGTGGCCCTCACTGTGCTGGGCCCCCCAGCAGGCCTCGAAAATGGCGACAGTTTCGCAGATCGCAGCCCCCCAGGGATGGCGAGGTCCCATTTGAATCCGCCGTGGGTACCCACTGTGCTGGGCCCCCCAGCAGCCCTCGAAAGTGGCGACAGTTTCACAGATCGCAGCCCCCCAGGGATGGCGAGGTCTAATTTGAAACCGCCGCGATTACCCTCTATGCAGGACCCCCCAGCAGGCCTCGAAAGTGGCGACAGTTTCACAGATCGCAGCCCCCCAGGGATGGCGAGGTCTAATTTGGATCCGCCCGTGGCCCTCACTGTGCTGGGCCCCCCAGCAGGCCTCGAAAAATGCGACAGTTTCACAGATCGCAGCCCCCCGCGGGCAAGACAGGAAGAGGCGGGAGGGGAAAAGGAGGAAGGGCGGGAGAAGGGACGCGACCACACTGCTCTATTCAAAACGAATACCCAACCAAGGAGGGTTGGGAAAAAGAGAGAGAGAGAGAGAGAGAGAACACGTACTCTTTCCTTGTATTGGGGCTCGCGTGCGCCCGCTGCCAACGCGCCACACACCTCAAGGGCCCTGCGATCCGAAACGGTCGCGGGGAGGGGAGGTGAAAGAGAGAGAGAGAGAGAAGCGCAGGAGGCAGGAATAGTGAAATAGACGTAACAACCACAAACATCGCTCTCAACGGTTCCCGGAAGAAGCAGACGCGAGCTTCAAGCTGGGTTCGTTCACTGAACCCACAACTGACCCCCCCCCTGCAAAAGCCCCGAAGAAGGCGGCTAGCTGAGCCCATGGCCCGTGGTAGCGCCGGTTGGTCTGGGTGCCGTCCTCACCTTGGCTGCGATCAGCTCAGAATGGCCCGTCCGAAGCCAGTCTTCTACTGCAGTGGCTGCCCCCTCCTCTACAGGCCTCGCACATGAGGTCGGAACAGATGGGGTCGGAGGATAGCAGCGCATCGCCGATGCAAAAACAGGCTCCACATCGAGCCGCATCGCCGATGCATCGGCGATGCGGCGCGATCCTCCGACCCCATCTACTCGGGCCCCATCTGGGAGGCCTGAAGATCAGCTCAGGTCCCGCGTCCGACGCCATTCTTCTGCTGCAGTTGCTGCCCCCTCCTCGCACCCTGCTCCTAGTCTGCGCCGCCCGCGCGTGCGCGCGAGCGCATGGCCGGCGCGAGGGTTGATCGCGCCGCGGGCATCCCCCACAGAGATCGTTTGTATCTGTCTGAATTGGCCCGGATTATCCGATAGGGGGGAAGGGGGGAGGTGCCGGCCGATGACCTAACCTTTTGGCTCTGGGTAGCCCCACGTGTACCTGCGCGCACCAGTACTGCGCACCCCCTTCGGACTTGCGCAACCGACAAGGTCAAGTTATCTGGGGGGATGGCGGGGGAGGGCCCGACCTACCAGCTTTCTCGGCCCGATATGTCTCCAACTTGCGGACGACATCGGCCGACGGAAGCGCATGAGTAGCACAAGCCGATCGCAGGCACGCGGCCAGTGTGTCGGAAGCGACGATGAAGGCGAATAGTCCAGGGGCGGGCATTACACGTATCCCTCTGGGAGCCTCGCTGGAGACATGGACCAGGCGCCCCTGCAGACTCGCTCCTACAGTCGCCTCCAAGTGGCATCGAGGGGCCAAGATCAGAGCATCGGCGCCTCTGCGAGGAGGGGGAAGGAGTGGGACGCGGACGATCATCCTGTGAGAGCGCCGCTTGCTGGACTAGTTCCACATGGCTGGGTGGATCCTGGGGTTGGACCGCTGTTCGCAGCGTGTCCTGGACGCGAGGCAGAACGTGCACGAAGGGAGAAGGGTGAACAGGGGAGGGGGAGGAGGAGGAGGAGGAGGAGGAGGAGGAGGAGGAGGAGATTGAGGGGGGAGAGACCTGGACAGGTGGTGACTTCTCTGGCTCCTAAGGGGCAAGGCTGATTGAGGACCTCCTCTTCACGGGATCCGCTGGCCTCTCCGCTCTAAGACCCCCCAAGAGGGTCCCTGGAGGCTTCCAAAAAGCCTCCCCCGAGAGGGTCCCAAAAGAGCTCCAAGATAACCCCCAGAGGGTCCCAGATAACTCCAAGTTAGCCATTGTTGGGCGCTGGTCGGGTTGATCCCAGCGTTGGTTTGACTGGCGCCCCCCCTTTGTTCACGTATGCTCCTCCACTCCCCTTCTGAAGACAAGTCGCCAACATATTGTTATTGGATGGACTGGTGGAGATACACGAAGCGTCAAGAGACAAAATGGTCCTGACCCTTGGGTCTACGGCGTGTGAGATGGTTGCCCCTCCCCAAACTGAGGGGAAACGCAAGGGAGGGACCAGCCCAGGATATTCATATTGGCTTGGAATCGGCGACGCATCGCCGATGGATCGGCGATAGTCCCCCGATAGCGAATCCGCATGTTCCTGGGTGGGATGTCTGCCCCCCTCATCTGCGCCCCCACCCCCCTGTGCCCCATCTGCATCCCGCCAGGGGGGCCCAGCGGCGGCGGCTAGGACGACGACGATGAGACGGCGAGCACGACATCAGCGACGACGAGGGCGACGAGGACGACGTCAGCGACGACGAAGACGACGGCGACGAAGACGACGAAGACGACGACGACGACGACGACGCCGGAGACCAGAAGCCCGCTGGTTCGCTTGCTCTTCTCGGGTGCTCCTCACAGGGGGGGCCTCTGCGGGCCACTTCCCTGCAGTCCTCGATCCCCCCACATTCGTTGCCCCCCCGTCCCAAACCCCCGACGTCATGAATTGTTGGTGACGTGGATTCCCTGAGGTCTGGATCCAATCCACAGGACTGGCGTTTCACCCTGAGCCGTCCTTCTGACGGTCCTGGAGCCTTGCTAGGGCCCCCCGAGGCCCTGAAATCGCAAACAACAGAAGAACGCCCGTCGTGAGTTTTGTTCACGACGCGACGGGGTCTGGGGTTGCCCTCCGCCCGACTGTCTCCCCCCGCCCCGCTCTGGCGTTGCATCATGGATGGGCGATACGTGGGCGGGAAGAGAAACATGCACCTTTTGTGCCCCTCCAAGGCCCCTTCGGGGTACAAAAACTTGCCCCCCCCCCCCAGGTACCGACCCCCGATACGCAACGCCCGACCCGCGCGGGAGCAGGCCGCCCCAGCTCGGGCCCGCGCCCACGACGCTGGTGCGCTCCAGCGTGGTCCACGACCGGGCGGCCTCCGGGCGCCGCAGCGCGCCCGAACGGCCATCCTCCGCCTCTCTCCCAGAGCGCGTTTCTAGATCCGCCACCGCACTTGCAGCGGTTTGTGCGCGTCGGGCCCTTACGCCTGTTGGAAGCCATCAGTTCAATGCCCCCCGCCGCACCAAACTCAAGATACGTTCATTGTTATAGCTATGTCCCTTGAGTTGATTTTGGAATTCCGGGTTCGATATAGCCCCACATACAAACCCTTGGGCACCCCTCCCCCCCTACCCAAGGCGCCCCCCCCCAGCCGCCCGAGCGCGTTTGCGGAATCGCGCGGCAACGCAACCGGATAGATTCTCGCGAGTTTGCCTGCATGGCATCTCCGCCCCCCCCTTCTGTCTAAGCCCTCGAGCTTAACGTTGCCCCAGAAAGCCTCGAGCCGAAAGTTGCCCCTGAACCTATCCCCCTCCCGAGAGCGCGTTTCTGTTCAGATTCGGGAACACTTACTTGCATAGCAGTTCCCGACCCTCTCCGCCGCCGTTGCAAACAGGGCTGGCCCGAAAGGCGTGCACATGAGTCCCGACTTGCGTGGAGTCCAGACTTCCTGTCTCGGGTCTCGCCGCGCCCCGCCCACCCCCCCCTCGCTGCAAGTAGTCCACCTACCCAGACAAACTCGAAGGTCTCCGACGATATGGTTTGTTCAATCCTGGCGGCTTCTTTCGATTTCGGCCTCGGGGTCCGCTTTCGGACCCCGGGATCAAAAGTGGATCCAGGACGTAAGAATGCCCCGCGTGGAAGGGATCGGGAGCTCTGGAGCCGCGGTTTGACAAACAACAAAAAAGCTGAAAGCGTCTGCGATTGTACTATGTGCCCGTCGCTTCCGCAAGGGCGATGTGCACACCGCGCACTGAAACATATTGTAATGTAAGCAACGTGGCGGACGCTTTCTGGCCAAACCACATGGGCGACAATACAGTACAAGATGTGTGTGCTATATGTTCGGATCGGACGTGCGCCTGCAAGACGGGCGCATGTCCGTGTTCGACTAGCCAAGAACCACGGGGTGATTCCCTCGTGAGGTTGCGATCACAACTTGTTAACTACTCCAGGAGGTGGCAGTATGCCTATCTGCGCCCCATCTTGAGAAGACAAGAGGGTTACCCCCATATCAAGCACCCCTGAGGCGAGAACCTTCAGCAAACACAGGTCAGGAAGGATGGAGCAGTGCAAGGCTGCCTGGTAAACGCCCAGGACTGCTCAGCAACGGTTGGTCATGGGGGCCCGGCTGGTTTTTCCTCACTCGATCTCTCCATACCCTCCCTTCACCTCTCGCTCACTCTCGCATTTCCTCCCTCCCTTCCTGTCCTTTCCGTCGCCCCCATCCTTCTGTTTCGCGCGAGGTGCGCATTCCCGCCGATCCCCTTTCGCTCTGGTTTTGGCCCCCTCTTCGCTGCGCTCGGACTTGGCTGGTCGCTGCGGGTGACTCGAACAACGATGCGTAGGGCAATGTGTGAGACGGGTGGGTGTGCCGTCTCGAATGGGAGCAGCGGGTGCTGCTCGAAGCTGAACAGCGCTCAACTTTTGCGGTGTATCCGAGAGGCCGCAAGCCCGTGGACTGCGCACCCTGGACATCCTTCTTCGGTAATCGCAATCGCGGCCGCAATAATCGTGCCAACAAAATAGGCCGATCTGCCCATGAGCGGGCACGCGCCAGCACCGCTCATGGCACCGCGCCCGCCCGAGTCACCGACCCGGAGTGAAGTGCCCGCGCGCCAGCGCGGTCGTTGAAACACGCTGAGAAGCCCCCTCGGAAATTGGCATCGCGGCCGCATATGTTGTGTCAAACCAGCTGGCCGGTTTGCGCGCGAGTGGGCGCGCCCCAGTGCAGCCAGAACGACGTGCCAGCAAATTCAATGGGCAGCCGCAATCGCAGCTGAACGGGTTATGAGAAACAAGTTGCTGGCGGGAGGGCGGAATGATTAAGCGAGCATTGGATTGGCAACTGAAGCTTCTACATCAGTCACTGCATCACACGGCTCACAGCTTGCACCACATAGTTTGCAATACGTAAATCCCACTATCCCTCTGGGCGCAGATGGTCTAACGATGTATTTCTTCCTTCTTCCCAAAGCCAATCTTCCCCTTTCGGGCAGGGGTTTACCCCTCCCCCTACCCCATCCCTTGGACCTGGACGGGAGGGGCCGCGATCGGTTAAAGCGTCCAACATGGCCCAAGATGGCTCCAAGAGGGCCTCAAAGAGCTCAATGTGGCCTCCAAGATCGTCAAGATAGCCCAACATGGCTCAAGATAGCTAACAACATGCCTCCGAGAGGCCCCAAGGTGACCACAAGACGGTTCCAGGTGCTCTCGGAAACCTATCCGGACCCCTCCAAGAGCCCCAAATCCTTCCAAACACCGATGGAACATTGATGATGTTTGCCTTCTTGCCGCTTCGCTTCCGACGCGCCTCTGAGGCCTCAAGATGACCCCAGGATGGCCCAAAAAGGCTCCAAGAGGGGGCCAAGAGGCCTCCAAGACGGCGCCAAGAGCGCCCAAGAACGCCCCAAGAGCGCCCCAAAGGGGGCTCCAAGAGAGAGCTTCGAGGGCACCAGGAGGGGGGACCTCGATCGGGACCCCCCTGCCTTTTCATCGATAGCCTCGAAGATGGCCCCAAAAAGGCGCCCCAGGGCTCGCAAGAGAGCCCCAAAAGAGCCCCAAAGAGGGCTCCAAGAGGGGAGGGTCCCAAGAGGTCCCCAAAACGGCCCCAAGAGGGCCCAAAGACACCCAAAAAAAGCGCGAAGATGGTTTCAAGATGCGATGTTGAGGGCTCCTGAAGGGGGGCGACATCGAGAACCCCGAGGGGAGGGCCAACATAAATGAACCCCCTCCTCTGACCGATAACCTCCCAAGATGGCCCCAAGAGACCCTTCAGGGCTCCCAAAAGGCTCCCAAGAGAGCCCAAAGAGCGCCCCAAAAAGCTGACCTCCAAGATGGCTCGGATAGCCCAAGCTGGCTCAAGATGGCTCCCAAGATGCTCCAAACGGCCCCAAAACCGCTCCAAGAGCGTCCAAGAGAGCCCCAAGAAGCAGTTCGCGGGCTCCTGAGGGGGGAGCTGACTTGGGGACCCCCTATCCTGTAATCGATGACCTCCAAAATGAATATGATCCCAATAATCCTTCCAAGGTTACCAAGAGGGTTCCAAGAAGGCCCCCCAAATTCCCAGAGAGCAGCAGCAGCAGCAGCAGCAGCAGCCGCAAGAATACCTGGTTCCATGAGTCCTCGTCCGCGCCGTCCTCATCCTAGTCCTCGTCCTCCTCGTCCTCGTCCTCATCCGCGTCCTCGTCCTCCTCGTCCTCCTCGTCCTCATCCTCCGCCGCCTCCTCTTCCGCTCGCCCCCACGCGGCGCCCAGGGATGGACCGAAGAGGCCTTCCAAGGCCACCCCTTTGCTCGCTTCGTTTCCCTAGATGAGTCTCTTCGTCCCTTTTCCCGTCAGCTCTGAAGGGCAGGGTTTCTGAATGGGCTGGCGGTGACACTTTTTGGTTAGCGGGCGCGCGAAACAAGTCGAACGCCGAGCGTAGCAAAGGGAAAAGCAGTGAGGGTAGCGGCGCGCGAGCCGCAGTGCCGGCGAGGCGAGCGAACCGTAGAGCGTGCCGGGGATGAAGACCACATAGCCGCGGCGAGCACGGGGACCATGAAGCACAGGGAGGAGACGGAAAGGAAGGGGCGTGCAGGGAGAACACCGCGTGCGAGTGGTGGACGCAGCCAAAATGGTGCGAGAAGGCGACCAGGAAGCAGAAGAGGATCACCATGAAGTAGGACACCGGGAAGCGGGCTGACGAACTGGGAAGCGGCCCCAGGAGCAGGGTCCCGTGCCTGCCAGCAGTGCCGCCCAGTAGCCGAGGCATCCCAACAAAGGCTGGCAGGGAATTTTGGTCAACGGCCTCGTGAAGCGGGTCAAAAGGCGTCCAAACTCTAGCCGGGCCACGACTATGCAGCGAGAAGCGAAAAGCAAGACAGGCGTAGCAGCCGGGCGGCAGCTCAGAAGCGCGAAAAGAACAGGTAGACCCATTCCCGGTGGCGGCCGAAGATCCCGGTAACTACCGGCAAGTAGACGCAGCCAAAATGGCGCGGCGGCGCGACCGAAATCACGAAGGGGTCGAACATTGGGAGTGGCTCGGCCGGGAACATCAGAACGAAACCGACTGGCAGGGATACGCGAGGCGTGAAGAATTGCGCCATGTATGTTTGCTGTTTGGGGTCCACGCTGGTTCACATGTGATGCTGACACACTCGTCTTCACCCTACCGTCCTCGCTCTCTTCGTCCGGTGCCACCCTACCGTGGCTGTGGAAAGCACAACGGGAGAGGGAGAGAGAGGGAGGAAGCGGCAGAGAAAGAGGGAGAAACAGAGAGTGATATGGAGGAGACTGAGACAGGAAGGAAGAGAGAGAGGAAGAGAGACGGATAGAGAGAGAAAGCGAGAGGAAGAGAGAGAGAGAGAGACATAATGAACAACACGAATAAGCTAACAAACAAACAAACAAGGAACATAGAGAGAGAGGGATAGAGAGAGAGAGATGGGGGAGAGAGAGAGAGAGAGAGAGAGAGAGAGAGAGCGAGAGAGAGAGAGAGAGACAGTGAGCGAGAGAGAGAGAGAGAGAGACAGACAATGCGGGGGCAGACGCGCCTTGATAGTCATGCAAGCGATGTAACCCTCGAACTCTGGAAAGTCGTGCACGGGCGGCGACGAGGGGTCCAACGCGCACCTCTCGGGCGGCTGGGGCAAGCCGAGCTGGCGAGTACTCCTCTGAAGCCCCCACTTCTAGAGCGAGTCCACCCCGTCCGTTGCCTTTCATTTGGGCCGAGGGCTCTGCACGTTGTTTCATCAGACGCGGGCAACTTACAGCACCGCAGGCTGGAAAATGAAGTGCACGGCAACCTGTTTGAAACGATGGATGCGCGCTGGAAAAAAAATATAAACTGTTTCCAAGACCCAGACCCAGGCGAGCACTACAGACGATACCCATAATACATATACCACATTGCCACAACACCCACATACGTCAATATACAAATATTACACCAACACACGCTTGCATTTTTTTTTGTTTGCGTCGCGGTCCCGCGCGCAGCGACACGGCTTCCAATACACACACATACACATACATACATACACAAACGCACACACACACACACACACACACACACACACACACACTTTTGAGCGGTCGCGGCCTCGCGCGCAGCGACGAGGAGTAGAACGTCGAGCACCGCGCACAGGCCCTGCGGGCGCTGGGCCCTGAGAAGCTGAAAACCCCGCGCCATAGGCCACACAGGCGTGGGTGGCCGGTGTGACAGAAAGACGAAGGACGGCGAATGAGCAACATCGAGGGGGGAGGGTCCCACCGGGCAACAGGTAGGCGACCGGGGACGGCAAGCGCGCACTCGACTAGACAAGAGCGTGTGGGTTGCAGCCGCGAGGAGACTGAGGGAAGCACGAGGCAGTACCCCGTCAGAGAGGCGAGACCCAGGCGGCGCAAGCGCTGTAGTGGAGGGCGCCTGTGGGACCGCGAGAATTCCCGAGCAGGGAGGCACTTCTGGGTAGGGGATTCTTCTGTGCGGTCTCGCGCAG
>CAUYUJ010018452.1:129789-135143 GCA_963575745.1 Prorocentrum cordatum
GACAATACCTTTCTGCCTGCAGCTCTCCATGAATGCCTCATCCACCGAGCGTGTCGGTGGAAGATTCCGCAGGGCACGTCGATCATCTATCAAAGCCTGACTCCCGCTAGCGAAGGAAGTGCCCCCTGGGTGGTGCAGCTTATCCTCGGGCGGGTTCCCCCGCAAAGGAGCCTCTGTCACCGAAGAGGCTGCGGCTCCTGAGGAGGAAGATGCTGCAGCTGCAGCGCCTGGCGGGTTTCCCCGCAGTGTTTCTCGGCTGGCGCTACCCTTGATCTTAGGCACCCAGGTACCCCTAAATAGAGCACCTTCCTCAGACCTCGTGGAACGTGCCGCCACAGGCGAAGCCGGCGTAGGGGTGAACCCTGCGCGCTCGATAGAGCCGCTACGGCTAGGCGGTCGTCTACGAATCTCCACGGAGTCCTGAGGTTGTTGCCTAGGGTCGGGTCTCTGTGCCGGAGTTGCCCTAGTCGGAGACCTCGGCGTTTCAGAGCGAGGAATCTCCATCTGCACATCGAACCCGAGTTCTTCTGAGCGGGCCGACGTTTTCTGTTTCTCCCCCGAAGGCGTCCTGGGTGCAGGGGTTTCGCTCTTGGCCTTCGGTTGGAGTGGGGGCTTCCTTGCCCCCTTCATATAGATCTTCTGGGACCCCAGCAGCATTTGGCGAGTTGCCTCGCGGGCGCGTTCATCTGCTATTCGTTTGCGCTCCGCATCTGCTGCGGCTCGCTGTGCCTTCTGTTCATCGTCATCCATCATCTCTGGCTGTTGGGCCTGACTGGAGAGCCAGGCGGTTTTCCCCGCATTCCAGGAAGGCGATTGAGCGCATCTTTCTCTTCCTGAGTCATAGGCGCAAGTCCCCTCGGAAGCTGGACCTCCTCGGCCATAGGTCTCATATGAGCCGTGTTTCCGAGACGACGGTTGGTCTCGTCGATCTCTGCTTGAGTCATCGGAACCAACAGTGGATGACCCTCCTTAGCAGGAGTGCGGCCTCTATTCGGGCTCAAGCCCTCGTTGAGCCCCACAGGACACCCAGGCCTATGCTCCTGGAATGGCTCTGAGCACGGCCCACAGACTGCGTTGGGTCTGTACAGTTTGCGCGCTGCAATGTTACTCCGCAGCTGCGCCCGTACAGCCTCTATCTCAGGACGACGAATATTCGTCGCGAGCTGGTAGCCACCCCGTATGGACCTGCCTTGGGCATCCCTGCAAGCTGGGTTGCCTTTACCAAAGGCAGAGTGCTCACCCGTTTGACGCCTAGGGTCATTGTAGGCGAGCAGTTGACCCCCCCGCCGAGCGGCGTGCTCTGTTGGGCCTGCTTGCCTCCACTCGCGGGGAAGCCGTGATTGCGGGTGAGGTTCTTCCCTGAGGCGTGGATGAGAGCGAGACCTCCCGGCGTGCTCATCCGATGAAGCCGCCGACGCAGCCTGAACAGGAGCCGGCGGGGTTTCTTGCGGGGCCGCAGGCGGCGCATCTTGGACAGGCGGGTCTCCCTGCTGACTGGAGTCTGGCACAATTGGTTATTGTGCAGGTGGTGGTGCGTCTGGACGGTCGGGGCTGAAATCCACCTCCTCGTCTTCACCATTGGCTTCCATCATGAGGATGGTGGCCTCGTCCTCGCACATCCCACATCCATCATCTTCTTCATCTTCTGACATAGGGTTGCCGATGACGACGGTCATCGGACCAGCCGGGGCGGGCAGGTTTCCCTGCTGTACAAGCGCATGAGCATCGCTTGGCTGTCCCGGAGTCGGCGGTACGGTAGTCGGCTCAGGCTCGTTACCGAGCGCAGGCTGCCCGATGATATTTCGCACGGCCGTGTGGTTAGGCTGTAGCCCCGCCGCCTGGAGACCCCATCCCGGCGGAGGGAGAGCCTGCCCGCGCATGGAGATGGCCCTTTCAAGGGCTTGGCGCCATCTCCCTCTGGAATACCACATGTCGCTGCACGTCCTCAGGGTGCACGCTATCAATAAGAGTGAGGGCCGCCAGCACTAACTCCGAGTCGTCACAGGCATCGGTGTCTTGTAGCATCATGCGGCCACTCTCGACACTCTCTTGACTCTCGGGATATGCTACGACCAATACAGCGTGCATCTGCATGAGGGTCTGCAGTATCGTGCGCGGTCCGTACTCGCCTGGGGCAAGCGAGCCAGGTGGTACATATGGGTCCCCTGGCACGCCCGTAATGAATGCTTGAGATTCTAGTTCCATCAGGTCGGCATAGTTTGGAGGATATACTGGAGTGGGCTTATTTCCAGGCATAAGGTCCGGTTGATGTCGAAAGTTGTGGTCAACCTCCGAAGGCGAGGCCTCTACGGTGACGTCCTCGCCACTGCTCTCGTAGGCCATGACGTTGCCTGGGTTACCGAACATCCTGTCGAAGAAAGATAAGGGCTGGTTTCCCAGCGTACCATTATCCACAGGCGTAAGCTCGATATTTCCGAGAACGAATCTGCGGAGGTACTCGAGGTAGTACGCGTACAGTCCGTGGCCGTACGCCTCGAGCTCATCCAAGTTGTCCATGCTGCTGGCCCAAGTGAAAAATATATGTTCCATGGCCTCAAAATCTTGGAGGCTCAGATATTCAATGCCTGGTTCACTTGAGCCGAAATGGACTTCGGTCGATCTGCCGTTTCCATTTCCCTTCGCTGGGCAATATTTTACTAGATGATCGGTACTATCACACTCATGGCACTTTAGGATCTGGCCGTCTCTACCTCGCGGGTTTCCCCGCCTACCTTTACCTTTGCCTGAGGTATCTCCACGGCCTTTACCACTGTCTTTCCCCCCGAAAAATATCTCATCATACTGATCATCTGAGAGCCTCTGGAGGAAAGCCGTGACGCCTCGTCCATTCAACCTACGGCGACCCCGTTTGCCTTTACCTTTTCCTTTGAAGCTCCTCCGTATCCTCCTCCTAACACGACGCATTGGTTTTCGTGTAAACCTCCTCCACCTCCGCTTTGCCTGTTGTAATAACCAGAACAGGTGTTCGGCACGCTGGTTGTCACCTTCCTTTTGCATGATATCTGACCAGTCTAAAGGTTCAATGCCATCTGATGATATGGTGTCGGTGTCGGTGCCGGAGTCGAAATCGTCATTTCCCAGGTAGGTGGATGCACCGTCGTTTAGGGGATTCGCTTCACCCCATAAGGAACGGTGTGGCTGAGGTTCTCTAGGAGGGGGGCTGGTTGCCCAGCTCGGTTGTGATCGATCCCCTGTTAGTAGGGCAGTAGACTCTGAAGGATCGTCGGCCCATATGCTTGAGGGCCCGTTGCCAGGCTGAGCTTCGGTGGTTAAGGTAGTATAGAAATGTCCACTACCAGTTCCCCTTCCCCTTCCAAACACTGATCCTACGATGCCAGGAGACCGTTCTGACAAATGGTCTATCGAGCGCATCCTCTCGCACAACTCATCATACTGTTGTTGTGTTCGGGGCATTTGGTGGTTGAGTGGCTGCAAGAGTTGCACGGCTCTCTGGTTGCCGATGCCTAGGGCGCGGAATAGGATAGTAGTGAGCAGTTGGATGTTGGGAAGGTCAAACCCCACCGACTGCGCCTCAAGACGGGCCATCCCGAACCGAGTGAGGGCTACATCGATTCGTTCTCCGTGAGGCACTGGAAAGTCGATGAGCTGTGTGCCTGAAGTGAGCTGGCGCCCATCTTCCAGGCGTTCGAACTTCATGCTTAAGAGGAACATAATGTATGTTACTGGGTCGGTGTGGACACCATCGATGTCCGCACCATAGTTTATAATGTCAGGTGGTATCCTCATGGCGAGTGCCCTCGCTAGGCCACCCAGGGCGCGTTGTGCGGCGGCTGCTTGGGCTTGTGGCGTCATGCGTCCGCTTGTGACGTTTAACCACGCGTTGACCTCATAAACGTATTCGCGAAAAGGTACGTTGCCTTGAGGGTCCCAGCATGGGCCATGTGTTTGCCCATCTGTGCTATTATCTCCTCGGCTCATGTGTCCGATTGCCGCCCCCAGCGCAAACCATCTGATGGCGAAGATAACCAGCCCTAGGCAATGAAGATAAGGGTGGCTATCAGGCGCGTTGCCGCGCTGGGGTAGGGCTTGTAGCGCCTTGCCAAGTCTACGAGGCGCTTTACCTTGCGGGTCTCCCCGCCTACGCTTCAAGTACTGCGCTTTTGGCTCGTTGCCGAGCGGTTGGTAGTAGCGTAGTGATGAAGCGTATATGGTACCAATGTTGTTGTCTAGACGTCGTACCTCTCGCGTTGCTTCTTTCTCTTGAATTGATCCTCGTGAATGTAGTTGGAGTGGTGGCGCAGGGTGGTAGTTGGTCACGAAGATCGCGCCGGATAGCGTGAGGATAAGAAGAGCAAGAGCTGACCACGCGAGAGTGCGGCCAGCTCCGCTACCAAGTCTGAAGTGACTATGGTAAGTCAAATAGCATCCGATTCCATAGGAAGCGGATGGCAAATAGCGTCCGGTGCCGTGCTGCGGTGGTTCAGTAAGGGGAATGGACGGATAAGATGGGATAATATCGATGTAGTGATCTTTCCAGCACATAGCGAACACAAGCAGTGTCCGGGCAAATAGGGCGCGCGTGCCTTGAGCCAAAGGCAGCGGCGCGCGAGCTATACTCCCGATCCTATATAACATCTCCCAAAGAGCTACCCTTAAAGTTCGTAGTAGTAGTAGTAGTAGTAGTAGTAGTAGTAGTAGTAGTAGTAGTAGTAGTAGTAGTAGTAGTCATAATAGTAGTAGTAGTGTCGTAGTAGTACTACTACTAGTAGTAGTAGTAGTAGTACAATTAGAAGTAGTAGTAGTAGTAGTAGTAGTAGTAGTAGTAGTAATAGTAGTAGTAGTAGTAGTAGTAGTAGTAGTCGTCTAGTAGTCGTCGTCGTCGTGGTAATAGAAATCGTAGGAGGCGTAGTCATCATATAATAAGAGTATGAGTGAAAATGGAAATTCGCGGGACCTACGGGCCAAAGGCGCGCTAAGTCTCCGGTGATTTGTCAACAATATTATACTTCGCGCGCACGGGGCCGCCCCGCGGCAAAGGCCCGGCAAGTCCTGGCAAGGCCCCGGCAAGGTCCTGGTAGATCCCCGGCAGGTCCCGGGCAGGCCCCAGCCAGGTCCCAGCACGCTCCCACGAGCTTTCCAGAAGCGCTCCAAGTAACCTCCAAGAGAGCTCAACATGGCCCGAGACGGCGGTCCAAGACGCCAAAAATGGCCTCCTGAAAACTAAAAAGTCTTGCAAGATTCCGTCAGAGGCCTTCAAGAGACCTCCCAAGAGGGCCCACGTAGGCAGAAAATAATGAGTTTGCTCTGGTTTCTGGGCGTTTCTGGCGCTCTCCGCCTCGGGGGCTTCCTGGCGCTCCAAGACGGCCAAAGAG
>CAUYUJ010018452.1:135243-204521 GCA_963575745.1 Prorocentrum cordatum
GACATTTCAAACGTTTCTGCTCGCATTCTTCCCTCACCTCCGCGACTGCGGTGTCCACTTTTGCTCGCAGCCCCCCTGCTTCCCAGAGTTCCGCCGCCTCTCGGCAAATCTCGAGATCTCCTGACTTGTCGAAGGGCGCTCGAATTCCCACTTTCAGGAAACCTTTCGCGGCGTCCAAGTGCAACTGCACTTTCTCCAACACTGACAGCATCAAGTCGGCGCAATCGGAACGCCGCAACTGCGGCACGTGCTTCCCCAACGCCATTTGCTGCACCAGCGCTTTGGTCTCGAGGGCAATGTACCGGCGCTTCACGTGCTGGTTCAAGTCCGTGTCCACGGGCTGCGCAACTGCGGTCGTCCCCCCGCCGTGAATGATCAGCACGTAGCCGCGCTGCCAGGCGAGTCTCCGCACAGCGTCTGCTCTGTGCGGGGAATGGTCGTCGGCCATGAGGATGCGCCACTTTCCCCGCAACTGCGGGTCGTCGGGCCAGGCCCGCAAGTGCCGCTGCAAGAATGATACAACGTCGTCTGCGCGGTAGGACCCCTTCTCGGACGTCGCCGTGCTCACCCAAGACGGATAGCCGCGACTGCGGGCATGTGCGGCCAAGCCCTCAGCGATGACCGATCCCCCCTTGAACATTAGCTCCGCCGGCGGTGGTCCGCAACTGCGGATGTCCTCCGCGTCGCTCGACACCGTCAGGTTCGCTGTCCACCGAGCCCTGCTGTCGTCATGCGCCTCGACAAGCGGGACAATGCCACCCTTCACAGCCAAGGTCGGCTTCGAGGCCGACGACGACTCGTTGGGGTGAAAGGGCGACTGGTCCCAGTTCAGGATGTGCGGGTCGTACCCCAGAAGCTCCTCAGCAGCTGCGCGGACCCTGGCCACGTTCAAGATCATAGTCTCAAAACGAGATTGGAGCAACCATTTTGGCACCTTGTACTTGCGGTTCGGCTTCTTCATGCTCAGGCCGTAGGAGCGCCGCCACTTCACACACCACCGAGGCCGCAACTGCGGCACCATCGGTTTGCCTCCCCGCTTCATTGTCTCCACGCAGTAGTCCGCGACGAGTTGCTTCGCCTTCGTAACCAGCAGGGATTGGGAGAACCTGCCAACATCTTGGGCCTCTCCTCCGCAACTGCGGTTCGCTTGGCCACCGCCTTCCAGTCCACGGAGTACCTCATGTGGGACCACCACTCGTACAGAGCGGCTTCCAGCCATGGAGCCGTGTTCGGGCGCCCTTGGTTGCCCCGCGCGCGGCGTCGGCCATGCACGCCCGCCGTGCCATGTCCACCTTGTGTGCGCCAGTTTTGAAACCACTTGGAGACGGCCTGGCGCTGCTGGACGACCCCATGCCCTTCGGCCACGTGAACCGCTCGCAAAAAGACGCGATTGAATTCCGTGGCAGAACGCCCTCGCCCATCCAACCACAACTGCGTGCGTGCGCCTCCAGTTCTTTGCAAACCAGTTCGCGGTCTCTGAGCATGTGCGGGCACACGCGCCGCTTCTGTTCCGCAACTTCGGGTTTTTGGCGTGCGCTGGCCAGCGCGTGCGCCCTGATCTGCTCCTCCTGCAACGCCTCGGGCATAGCCTCAGCCATGGCAAGCAATATACCCATGTCCTGCACGCCCGTCAGCCACTCTAACGCCGCCATGAGAGCGGGGCGTGGCGCGCTCGCCTCTCTCGGCGCCTCTGCTGGTTCGCCCTCGCCCTCGGAGTCGTGCAGGACCATGGGTCCAGCAGGGCCGCTGGCCCCGCAACTGCGGTACGCCCGCACCTCCTCCAAGGTTAGTTCCTGCGTGACAACGAGCATTTCGTGCAACCACGGTTCGTCCCAGCGGCGCACCCCGAAATCGTACAGTTCCTCCCGAAGCCATTTGCGCGTCTCGGCATTTTGCGGTTTCTGCAACATCATCGCCATAAGGTCAATGCCGCAGTTTCCATCGCAAACAGTCCCTAGGACCCATTGTCCCAGAGGACCGTAGAACCTGTTCAACGCGTCCGCCACCTCAGAGCACACGCCACCCACCGCAACTGCGGCCACCCAGTGGCGCACCTCATGGAGAGGGTTCTCGGGAGTCACGGGCCTGAGTTCCACCGTTGTCCATTCCCCGAACATATCCTCAGCAGCGGCGAGTACGCACGCCACGCCGTCGACGGCGCATGGCTCAGTGCACTTCTCCTTTGCCCAAGGCATGTAGAAGTCAAGGAGGTCCTTGCGGTTCTCGCCTTCCCACACGTAAGGTCGACGCCCGAACCGCAAGGCAAACAGCATGAAAGCTGAATGCCCTATGTAGGAATTCTCGGACAGAATCTGCCTCAGGAGAGCCATCACGACGTCAGGCACCGTCGCCGCCACTGCGGCCTGGATCTTTTGCGCGTCTTCCACAGGTACACCTTTCTCTGGCGCCAGGGGTGGCGCCGCGACTCGTGGCCGCAAGGCGTCGCCAACAGGCGCCGCAACTCGTGCTGCAGCCTTTGGGCCTGGGCACGGGAAGAATGCGACCTGCGTCTTCGACCAGTTCTCTGGCAGCGGCCGCGCTGGTGGCAAGCGTGCTGGAAGTGGTGTGTCTTTGTCCGCTTCCACTCCCTCAGGAGCTTCAACCGCAACTGCGGTCTCCTGCGCAGCAGGCGGGTCTGGTGTTGCGTGCACTTGAGCTGGAGTAGCTGGAGGGACTGCTGCTGCGGGTGCTTCGGGCACAGGGGCTGCTGGAGGTTTGGGTTCTGCGGGTGCTTCTGGTGCTGGAGCTGCGTGTCCTTCTTGCGCAGGAGCTGCGAGTTCTGCAGGTGTTGCTGGTGCTATGTGTGCAGGGGCCGAGGGAGCCGCAACTGCGGTGCCGCCTGGAGCCGCAACTGCGGGTGGTGGCGTCGCGCCCGGTCGCCAAGCAGACGGCCGCAAATGAAAGCGAGGCGGCTCAGCAAGGCCGTACTGCGACGCGGGCCACTTCGCTAGGCACGGACAATCCGCACATGCGTGCACCTTTATCTTCTTGGGGCACGGAACGCCGCTACTGCGGCTCAAGATGTTGGCGAGCCCAGTGGTGCCATACTTCGTTTTCCTCGGTGCGCAGCCGCTGTCGTAATGGAGCCACTCCACCTCGAAATGCGTTCCGTCCTCCTCGCCATACCACGTCCGCCCCACGGGGACATCCATGAGCGGTCGCGTGGCGAACGACTCGGGCCGGGCACTCGGCTGCGGGCTACAGAACTAGGAAGAGGGAGGGGAGGAGGGAGGAGCAACTGAAGACGATGCGGAGGGGCGAAGAAGGAGGTACTTTTCAACAACGCCCGCGCGGAAGCCCCAATCAACGCGCGCACAGGGTTTCGATGCTTCACTCCATGCTTCTCTAAGAAAAACGCTCGCCCACACAAGTTGGCGCACTAAGGCGTGCACCCGTGGAACACCCAAAACCTTCCGCCTGCCTCCTCACACCGCCTCGCCCTCCGCGTGTTCACGCGCACCCAGCCACCCCGCAACTGCGGGCACTCAGTAGCCCCACCGCAACTGCGGCCCATACGGCTTCGGGCCTCAGTCGAACAGACTGGGGATTTTGAGCTCGAGGTAATCCAGAGCCGCTTGCTTGCGCTGGTGCTGCGTCATGCCCTCCCACTCGTAGTCGTAGCCCTTCACCGACTGCGCCGACTGCCACTTCTTCTTTGTAAGTTTCTTCACATCCATCTCGATCCGTTTGCCCTTGTTGGCACACTCTCGCGCGATGGTCGCGACCCAAGCGCCCTTGAAGTCCCAAACGACGGTGAAGCCAGAGCCGCTCCCCTGCGCCACGGGGGAGTCGACCTCCTTTTGCTTCGCCAGCGGGGTGGCAGGGTCAACCGACGTTGCCCAGTCCCTGTCCGCCACTGCGGCCTCGCCCTTGTCGCCGTCGTCGATGTCGGGGACACCGCCGAGGCTCACGTCGTCCACGATCATGTCGATCAGCCACCCAAGGTCTGCAGCGTCCAGCCACAACGTCCTCCGCTTGAAACTGGCCACCCGCACGTTTCGAACGGCCGTGTCGTGCGGAAACTTCATGGGGCTCTTTGCGGGCATCTGTACAGAGTGCACAGTGGCTATGGCCGACTCCACGGCCTCGCCCCTGGGCAGGCCAGTAGTCGCCGCACGCGTTCCAGTCTTCTGCGTCTTGGCGCTGGTCGGGGTCGCTGCCTGCTTCTTCGTGGCGTCCGTGGAGCTGACCAGGGCCGACATGGGGTCATCTGCTTCGTCCCCCGCGTCGCCGACGCTCTCCTCGTCCGCAACTGCGGCGCCGCCCTGCTTCGCGAGTTCTTTCTTCAGCGCGTCCCAGGCCTTGGAGGCCTTCAAGGCCCCTGCGGTCGGTTTACCTTTGGCGCACACCTTGAGCAGCCAAGCCTTTTGCATGTTCACGTGCACGAAGCTTATCTCTCCGAGGGGCCCTGCGTGGAGCACCTTGACATCCTTTTCGGGGAGGGGGGTGGTCTGCGCAAGCCAACCTCCACGGATGCACAAGACCTTCTCAACGCACACAGGGCTCCATTCGCTCGAAGTCGGCATGTGTGCTACTGCGCGGGACACAGCCGCAACTGCGGGCAAGGCGGAGGTGCGGGCAGTGGGGCCGCGCGCGGTTGAGCCAGATGGCGAGACGAACGCCTCCCTGGAGGGCCTCCCTCGGTCCCTGCGATCCCCGCGCCTCCCTGGAGGGCCTCCGCCCTCAGAATGCTTCAAAGCAGTGCCGGGGCACTGCTTTGAAGCACCTGGGTGCTTCAAAGCAGTGCCGCGGCACTGCTTTGAAGCATTCTGAGGGCGGAGGCCCTCCAGGGCCTCCGCCCTCAGCCCAGGGCCCTCCAGGCCCTCCAGGGCCTCCAGGGAGGCCCTCCAGGGCCTCCAGGGAGGCCCTCCAGGGCCTCCAGGGCCCTCCAGGCCCTCCAGGGCGGAGGCCCTCCAGGGCCTCCAGGGGGGGAGGGAGGGAGTGAGGAAATGAGTAGTTTCGGCTTCCAACTTGGGAGGAAGGGGAGAAAGGAGGAGGAGAGAGGGAGGAAGTGGAGGAAGGGCGAGGGAGGAGAGGGAGAAGGGAGGGAGGAGGTCCGTTTCGAACCTCCGTGCTCGATCGTCAGCGGTCCGCTACTGCGGCAACAGCAAGTGACACTGCAAACTACACGAGCGCTCCGCAACAGCGGTCACGCGTGCGCCCCCCCTTCGGCCTGTTGCCCGCAACTGCGGTCACGCGAGCAAGCCGCCCTGACTGCCGCCACTGCGGCTTCTTAATTAGAGCGACATCTTCCCGCTTTCGTCGAAACCTTTCTTCGATTTCTTCGGCGCGGGCTGGCCCGAAGGCTTCCCTTTGGCCCTCTTGGCCGCGTCCGTCTTCCACGTCTCCTCGGCCGCCTTCTTCTTCGGTGCGGTTTTGGGTCTCGCCTCCCACAGGAGCTCTTCTCCTTTCTTCACGGCCGTGTTATTCACCAGCACAGGGACATTCACGGCGAGCACGACCCCGCCTGTCCCAGGCACGCACACCGCCAATTCTTTCGTCTCCAGCTCCATGTTGATGCGCGCAACTGCGCTTTCATTACGGCTGTGTCTCTGCTGGATCTCCTGTTCCGTGACTCTGTTGACTGCCCAGAAGACGTGCATTGTCTCTTGCGCATCCCACTTCCATGCTCTCAACCGCACATCGTGGTCAGCCACGTCGGCGGGCGTCTTGACCGCAGGCGGCTTGAACTCGGGGTGCAAGTAGAAGGTCGTGGGCGTGGCCCCATTTGGATCTCCTTTCACCCAGACTTGCACGGCCACCCTCTCGGGGTGCGTGCGTGCGGCGTGCACCTTGGATGCCTTTGGGACGCACGGCCACAACTCGATGCATTTTTCGTCGTTTGCAGCGGTTGCCTTGACGGTGCGTTTCTCTGTGTCAGCGTCTTGCAACACCTCTACTTGCGCTTCCGCAACTGCGGACCTGTGGCGCGCCCAAAGGCACAGCAACACTGCGCTGACCAAAGCAGGCTCCCGCCCCAGCTCCTTCGCTGCCGCTGAACGCCTCCATTCGGCGATTGGCAAAGGGAAGGATCCGCGTGGAATGGCCGTCGTGTCCCTGCTGCGCTGGTGGTTCGTTGGGAATTGCGTCGTGGGGTCAAAGGAAATGACCGTCGGCATCAACTCGTGCCCCTCTGCGGAAGCCTTTGTCTTCCCCGCCACTGCGGGCTCATTCGGTTCTGGGCGCGGCAACGCGTTGAAATCGAACCAATCGGGCTTCCCGCCTCTGACTCCCACTTCGCCGAGGGCCTTCTCAAGGGCGTCCCGATTGGACTTCGGCTCCACCTTCCCCGTGGCCTCCGCGCAAGCGCGGAGGAGCGCCTGACGATGTCCTGGGATACTTCGTTCCTTGACGTGGGTGTCCTTCAGGTACTGCATGAATCCGTCTGCGGTCAGTATGCACAGGTTCGCCTTGAACTCGATCGCCTTCTCAGGGCCCATGCCGTCGATGGCCTTGCTCAGCGTGAACAAGTACAAACGGTGAGCCGAGTTCATGTCGATGAGGAAGTCTCGGAACTCCTTCTTCTTCCACGATTGTTCTGGGTCAGGGCACCACACAGGAGTGTCAACGCCCCTCTTCCTCGCAGGCGCGTTCCTGGAGCATCGCATCACCACGGCAACCTTGACCCACGGCACTTCGTCGGGAAGCTCGCTGGCTGCCCCGAAGGCACCGAGCCGAAGGGCCCTTCTCCTGGAGTTCACGTAGACCTCGCAGAACTGGAGCAGCAAGGGTATGAACTGCGCTTTCGTGCTCCCGAGCCCAACAACGAACGAGAACAGCTCAATGAAGTCTGGGTCCTGAACGACTCGATCGAGTTCGTGCATGACGGAGAGCTTGACCTTGTCAAAGGCAACCTGATCCGCAACTGCGGCGTGCAGCTCCGCGTCAACAGCCTTGCACAGAGCACGGAGCGCGGTGAGTTCAGTCGTTCGCAACGCAAAATCGGCTCCTTTATTGAGGGACTGGCTGATGAGCGAAGCACCAGTGGGTTCCTCGTCCATGATTTTCCAGCTAAGCACTTCCATGAGCATACCCCCCTGCACGAGTTTCTTAGCGACAGGGTCATGTTCCGCCACTGCGGCATGTCGAGATTGCCGTCCTTATCGAGCACGCGCTTCAGCCTCGCGCTCTCGTCCTCCGTGAACTCCATGCCTTGGGGGATGGGCCACTTGGCTCCCAGGGCGCACGCCCGCAACACGAGGCACAAGTGGGAGTGCGAACACGTCCCATACGCAACGTCTGTTCCGCAACTGCGGTCGAAGCACGCAGCGAGGTGGCCGGTCGCTTTTTCCAGATTGTACTCTGTGTACGGCTGGAACTTCGGGTCCTCCTTTTTTCTCAGCACCAGCTCTTGTGCTGGGTACATCTGAACGCAGACACCTTCGTGGTCAGCTTCGGCTTGCGTGAATCCAGCCAGGGAGATTTTCACAGCGAGTTCCCGAACCCTTTCCTGCTGAGGGTAGTGCCCGCCTCGGTTGCCCGTGTGCGGGGCGAGCATGAGCACAGGGAGGCGCACCTTGTCCCCTGTCCTGAATCTAGACCTCAAGGCGTTTGCCCTCTGAAAGATCCCTTGCGTTCCGCCTGGAACTGCGGCTGTCTCGTCCGCCACTGCGGCTTTCTTGTCCGCCACTGCGGCATTATCTGTGCCGACGCTGTCGTTCATATCTGTGCCGACGCTGTCCGCCACTGGGGCCCGGAGCTCCGATATGGCGGACTATGGCACGACGTCCGTCTCTCAGGGTGGAGGCGTGTGTGCCAGGAGCCCAACGACCTGCTGAGCCGAATGCCTGCGGACGACTGAAGGCTCAGTTTTAATCCAAAATATCGGGCGAGAGCTTGGGGGGGGCGCAGGCTGGAGGAGGGAGGGGGGTGCAAGCTGGAGGTGGACGAGGAGGGGAAGGGGAAGGACAGCTAGGACGGAAGTGGCGGGGGGATGCGGCCTGGAGGAGGACGAGGAGGGAGGAGGGAGGAGGGAGGAGGGAGGAGGGAGGAGGGAGGAGGGAGGAGGGACGACGACGACGACTGCTGACGACAGACGACAGACTTGACGACGACGACGACCGACGACGACTGCTGACGACAGACGACAGACGCGACGACGACGACGGCAGCGACGACGACGAGGACGTACGACGACGATGATGATGACCCAGCGCGCGCACACTTATTGCAAACTGCGGCTTCGCAACCGCGTGCTCTCCTATTATACGCAACCGCAACTGCGGCTTCGCAACCGCAACCCCGCAACTGCGGGCTATCCTACACCGCAACATGCACTCCATCGCTAATGGGATGCACTACGCAGGCAGCAGGCGCCCAGTATTACCGAGCTCTGTTCCGCAACTGCGGCTCCTCGGTCTTGCCGCACTCACCGCTCGTCCGCAACTGCGGCAGATCGCGCCTCTTCGTGCTTCCGCTTGCTCGCCCGACTCTGGCGTCCGTGGCCGACGAAGACGACGTATTGGTGGATGCCCTCGCACCAGTGCGTGCTGAAGGTCTTCTCGTTGAGCTCCTTCTGAATGACCTTGCCGATTGGGGGCAGCGCTGCCAAGCCGAGCTTTCTTCTGACTCCGCTACTGCGGTCAGGGTCATCCTCCCACGTGGGCATGTACTTCGCTGGGACCCAGCGCCGAGAGATGATGGAGTCGCTTGTTCGATGCATCCAATCAGGGAGCCACTGGGGATCGTTCTTCGACGGCCTCCCTGCAGAATCCGTGTTGTAGTCCGCAATGCGCGCGTCGCACGGGCCAATGGGGAGGACGTAATTCGGATGCATGACGCGTGTGCCCTCCACAAGGCCTCCGAACAGGGCGGGTCCAGCCCTGAGCACCACCCCCATCGGGCAGGTGTAGCTGGCTCCGCAACTGCGGCCAAATGCTTGGAGCTGCTCAGGCGGGATGTCAAACAGGCCGCACAAGAACCGCACATCATTTTTATGGATGGAAGCAACCGCGTCCTTGAAGAAACTTGGATGCCGCGCTGTTTGTTCTGATTGCGTGATCTTCTGTTGGAGACGTTCGGTGACTGCGTGTCTGGACACGACGGCAAAACGGATCACCGCGGCAGGATTCATGTCGGAGCCCTTCAGGCGAAAGCGCAGGATCGTGACGGCGTGGGTGGCCCCAACAACATGACCCGCAACTGCGGTCTCTGCGATGATGTGCGGGCGCACGAGCACCACGCCCGTGTCTCTGAACAGGCCAGCCGTCGTCCAGTAAGGCTCCGCGGTGTTGTTTTTCAAAGTGACAGCGTCTTCGACGGCAGTCCTGAGTCCAACGGGAACGTCGTAGCTGCAAGCGCCTTCGACGTTCCCCGTGCGGAACAGCTCGGGGTCCCATACGACGAAGAAGACCGCCGCAGTTTGGTGCAAGATGCACCTGAAGACATCTTCCTTTGTTGCCACCTTCGTGATGACCACCACGTTGAACACCAAAGCGATGGTGGACGGAACCCGATTGCCGTCTGCTGTACGAAGGAATCCTTCGTTCCACTTGGGGCGTTCCCCAACGTAGTTTATCCCTGGAGGGGACCTGTCCGCTGCTTCTTCCGCGGTGCTCCCGCATCTTCCCGCAACTGCGGTTCCGACGGAGGCCCCGCGCGACCCCGCGACTGCGGTTCTGACAGCGGCGAGTCTTCCGTGGGAGGCGGCCTTTTCCTCGGCCGCGAATCGGCCGAGGCGGTTGTCTCGGCGGCTTTCTCCTGGGAGGCGGCCTCGTCTTCGTGTTGGGCGCCTCGTTTGGACTCGGCTGCGAGCAGCACGGCCGAGGGCGCGCTGCTCCCAGATGAGCCGCGCGCGGCACCTGGCTCGCCGGCCACCCCCGCAACTGCGGTCTCGGTGGCGGCTCCCGTCACTGCTGGTTGGTCCTGCTGCTTCGTCGGCGTCTGCGCCCGAGGCCCCCATTTTGCCTTGGGGGTCAAGTGCGCCCTGCGCACCTGCGCCTCTTCGCGCCTCCCACCAGCAGAGCTCCCACTCGCAGCGCTTATCGGCGGCGGCGGCCGATATTCCCGCGAGGAGCTAGACGACTGCGGGGAGGCCTCGCGCGGCGGTCGCTCGGGGCTTCCGCAACTGCGGTCCTCCGTCGGCTCCGCGACT
Organism: Prorocentrum cordatum; assembly: GCA_963575745.1. NCBI lineage: Eukaryota > Dinophyceae > Prorocentrales > Prorocentraceae > Prorocentrum > Prorocentrum cordatum. The sequence goes on from CAUYUJ010018452.1 coordinate 145,337, forward strand.
GCGGCATCCGCGGCAGCCCCTTGCAGGCCGAACCTTTCCCGCAGTTGCTGCTTCAGCTCGGCGAAACGCTTGTCGACCTCGGCTTTGCGACCTGGGTCCATGGCGTGGCCGCGCGCGGCCCCCGTCCGACGGGGGAACTGCGGCCGGCTTGGGAGAGGAAGGACAACGAGGGAGACGGCGGGGATGAGGACGAGGAAGGCGAAGAGGAGGATGGAGAGGACGCGACGGAAGAGGATGGCGCGAAGAGCTCAAATAAAAAAAAAAAAAAATAAAAAAGGAAAAAAAAAAAAAGAAATAAAAAAAAGAAATAAAAAAAAAAAAAAAAAAAAAACAACAAAAAATAAAAAAAAAAAAAAAAAAAACAGAAGAAAAAAAAAAAGAAAGAAAAAAAAAAAAAAAAAAAAAAAACAAAAATATAAAAAAAAAAAAAAATAGAAAAAATAGAAAAAACAAAAAAAAGAAAACAAAAAAAAAAAAAAAAAGAATAACAAAAAAGAAAAAAAAAAAGAAAAAAAAAAAAAAAAAAAAAAAAAAAAAAAAAAAAAAAAAAAAAAAAACAAAAAAAAAGAAATAAAAAAAAAAAAAAAAAAAAAAAAAAAAAAAAAAAAAAAAATAGAAAAAAAAAAGAAAAAAAAAAAAAAAAAAAAAAAAAAAAAAAAAAGGCTCAGACGAGGGTGAAAGGAGCAAGGGGACTGCGACGAGGATGACGGGGCAGAAACGGAGGAGGAGGAATCAACAAAGTCCGCAACTGCGGCCCTCGGGGGGGACTGCGACGAGGACGACGGGAAATGACTCTGCCAACGGAGGCGGGCTACGGCCAACGGAAGGAACTGCGACGAGGAGGAAAGGCGGAGGGAGGAGACTGCGACGAGGACGACGGGGAAGGGGCGACGAGGACGACGAACAACTGCGGATCCATCTGTTTAAGTACCTGTCTCCGCAACTGCGGCCGCGCTAATTTACGTCACGAGTGCTTCAACGGAGGTGATGCGCGCCCGAAGCACCTAATTACAGCGGTCAGTCGTGGGAGCGCCGCAACTGCGGCCAAGCTGTATGAAGTCGCTATAAGGCAGCGCCGCAACTGCGGCCGAAAGCGCGCATAGTGAGTCAAACGAGCGCGGCGTCACGCGATCGGTCCCCGCAACTGCGGTTCCATGGCTGCGCAATCCAGCAACTGCGGTGTCAAGGCTGCGCGGACCACCGCGGTTGCAGCTGCGCCCCCTTGCTCGCGTCGAACCGCCCAGGATTCGGATGGGCGTGCAGCATCTTCCAGAACGTGAACGTTCCGTGTCCATCGCTCTTGCCGAGACCTGCCCTCGGGCCCCGCACGGGATGCGAGTGCGGCTCCACCTCATACGTGTTGAACTTCGGGCTAGACCAGGATGGGTGGACGCGAATGCCCGAGCCGTCGTCGCGGATGAGGACGAAATCCCACTGGGGCAGAGGGATTCTTTGCGCCTGTCCTCTGTCACCCCTTTCGTGTGCCTCATGTTGTCGAGACTGCTAGGGCACGGGCGGCACTCGCAGCGGACCAACCCGCGACTGCGGTCATTGTCAGGGCCGCACACGACGCGCAGCATTGTAGGTCCATCCATCTTCGCGACCATCTCCAGCCAAGACCACGGCACTTTGACAGTGTGGTCCCAGTCCCAATCCCTGTTGTCCTGCGCCTTCCCCTTTGCGCGGTACTTAAGGATCTTCGAAATTTCCTCCGAAACTGCGGTACCTCCGAAGACGGGCGTGCGGCTGCCGAAAGGGTTTTCTCGGTCTTCGTACTCGTCTCGGAACCACTTCAAGGCCGCGTTGTGCTGCTTATAATTGCCGTTCCAGTTCGCCCTGAAGTTCTCGAAGAATTCCAACTTGAAAATTGGCAGCGGCTCATTGCGCACAAGTTGAAACAGCGCAACTGCGCCTTGTTCTTCGCGCCCTGGGGGAAGCAGGGGACCGCCTCCTTTGCCCGCCGCTGTTGCGGCCGCGGGCTCCGCGGCAGGAGAACCTGCCGAGGCACTCGAGCGGCCACCTTCCCATGCATTCCACCAGCCGCCCTCGTCGTCCCACCAGCGGGCGCCCTCCATTCCCCAACCCTCGCATCCGTTGCCGCCCCATCCGCCGCCCTCCCATCCGCGACTGCGGTCACTTCCGTCGCCGCCCTCCTGCGCTTTTCCTCTCCATCCGCCAAGAGAATCTCCGCCGCCCCAGCCGCCACTGCGGTCACCTCCGCCGCCGTATCCGCCACTGCGGCCGCCCCAACCCCCACTTGTTCCCCAACCGCCGCCGCTGCTCTTTGAAGAATCCGCAACTGCGGCCCGTGTTTCCTCTTCCGCTTTGTCATCCCACCCTGCACTCATCTCTGCCCCGACTGCAGGCCGCGGAGGCGGGCGCGAGCCCGCCCAACCGCCGTGAAACCTACCGTCGGCGCGGGCTTGAGCCGAACGTGCATGGAGGAGGAGGATGAGGAGGAGGAGGGTGAATGTGAGGAGGATGATGCGTTCCTGGGAGGTGTGCCTTCGCGTGCAACACAAGAGCCCTGAGAATTCCTGAGGCCCCTCCATCAGCCAAGGACGCGGATGACAAGAAAGTCGAGAAGATTGGGAACCGATTGAGGATTAAGAGGCGTGCGACGAAAGGGATGATGATGACGAAGAGGAAGATCAGTGAAGGGGAGGAGCGGACAGGAATTATGGAGGAGTGATAGCAGAGGAGGAAGAGGGGGAAGGGGGAGGAGGAGAAGGAGGAGGAGGAGGGAGAGGAAAAGGGGGAGGAGGAGGAGGAGGAAGAAGGTGAGGAGGAGGAGGAGGAGGAGGAGGAAGAGGAGGAGGAGGAGGAGGAGGAGGAAGAGGAGGAGGACGACGACGACGAGGAGGAGGAGGAGGAGGAGAGGGAGAAGGAGAACGGGGACAGGAGGACAAGGACGGAGAAATATAACAATTGAGGGGGAGGAGGCGGAGGAGGAGGAGGACGAGGAGGAGAAGCAGGAAGAGGAGGAGGAGAGGGGGGAGGAAGAGTGCGCGTGAGACTGGGAGAACGAGGTAATTAATTAGAGAGGGAACGGGGGAGGAGGGAGGACAAGGAAGAGCATACAGCGACGTGAAGAGGAGAAGGAACAGACGAAGGCTCCTGCTGATCGCATTTCCGCATCGTTCAAAGCAGTGCCGGGGCACTGCTTTGAACGACTGGTGATGTTCAAAGCAGTTCCCCGGCACTGTGTTCCATCGTCGCCGTTATAAGGGCTATCGGATTACCACCGCGCGTAGTTCATACTCCAGCCCCGAAGGTCATGTCAGGGTTCAGCTCTGAAGCCATGACTCGGGCCGCGGGCAACCAGCCAGGGCCTAACCGATACCGTTATGGGATGTTTTTCGAACCTTCCCTGCGCCGGACGGCGAGCGAATGACAACAAATTCCCGGAACGCGAGTGTACAACGCGACGCGCGAACAACAAGACTGCCAGAAACTCGTTTTCTGCTTCTTAGCTGCCCCGACATTCGCGGCGTGGTGTGGCATCGCGTTGCCGTTGAGGCTGGCGCTGCGGGTGGCAACTACGCAGCGTATCACTGAAGATTTCCTGACTGGAAATCCAACCGTAACACTGATGGGGCTACTTACACGGTCCCGCTTCTGGTCTGTGCAGACTTGCACATGGCTTCAGCCCCCATACTCATGAGCCGTATGGCGGGAAAGGCGCGTATGAACAGGGTCACGGCGAGGACGTACATAGAAAAATAACAATGGCATAAACACAAGCTTTCGGAAGTCCGCGCAAACTTCTTGGGTCGACCCTCCTTTCTGGCGCGCGGAGTGCGCCAGGGGCGGTGCCAGAGGCGCCGCCAAGGGGCCGAACGCCGATCCAAGAATTCCGCGCGCAACTCCGACAATTTGTGGTTATGCCGTTGCCTCGTTTATGGGGGCAAGAAGGAACGGGGGAGGGTGGGGGCCAGGGCAACCTCCGCACAATCGTCTTGATCGGGGGCGTCGTACGAAAACCGTGTCCCCCGAGTGCCGCCCGCCGCCCACGTCGGGTGCAGGCCAGCCCGCGCACCTGCCCACTGGAGCAAAGCCAGAGCAGGAAGGTGCATGTGTCGGCCTCTGGCCAAGGCAGGCTGTCCAGCAGCGTCGAACCCGCCCTCCCCAAGATCCCCTTCAACGCGCGACGGCATGCCACCGGGCCTGCCATTGTCCGTGTACTGCAGGTCTACGATGAACTTCGTACCCGTCAGGCGTGCCTGGCAGCATCCGATGGCGCTCCGCCGGAACTGCATGGGGAGGCGAACGATATGGTGCAGGACGACGGCACAGGAGGGAAAAAGGTTGAAGGCCACTTGCAGTTGGACTAAGGTGGCGACCATCTTCTCCCACTCGACACCTCCAACGTCCTCATGTTACCATACGTTGGATTTCGATGCTACCGATCCCCTGATTCGAATTGTTTTCCCGTTGGAAATCGAATGTGTAGCTCATCCTCCTCTTCCTCCTCCTCCTCCTCCTTTTTTCCTCCTCCTCCTCCTCCTCCTCCTCCTCTTCCTTCTCCTCCCCTTCCTCCTCCTCCTCACCCTCCTCCCAAAAGTAGCCGGCTGGACACAAGAGGACGATGTCGATGAGCGAAGGATAAGGAAAGAGACAGTTTTCCTGTGCCCCGTTCCCCCCGTATCCTGGGTTATTCTTCCTCATCGCCCCCCGATTAAATCGCACGAGCTCCACGAATCTGAAAGAACTGCCACACGATTCATGGATCCCCCCATCCACCTCCAACCTCACTTTTCCACCCCATTTAGTTATTTTGCGTGCTCCTGGTCCTCCTCATCTTCCTTTTTCCGATGCACGCTATGATGCTGATCAGCGAACAAGAATTTGGAACGTCGGCGTAGTTGGCCCTCCACTTCGTCCTCCTCGGTCCTCCTCATCCTCCATCCCTCATCCTCCTCAGTACCATCATCTTCAGCCGTCCTCATCGCCCCCCACCCCCCTCAATCCATGCATCCCTTACACCCCTATCCCTTCCTCATCCTTCTCGACCCGCATCATCACCAACATCATCACCACCATCAACATCATCACCACCAGTAACATCATTACCATCACTACCACCAGCACCGTCTCCGTCTCTGTCTTCGCCCCCCTCAAAGCGGCCACCACGACGTGACCGAGGGACTGCTCGCGGCGGACCTGGAAAAATCCCGAACGGAGGAGACGGGCGACGGCCGAGGGCGAAGGATCATATAACAAAAAGACTGCGGCAGCACACCAGAGGCCCACAGGAAAAGGGAAGGAGGAACTTGGAGAGGACCAGCCGGCCCGGGGGGGGGGAAACGGGGGGCGGGGAGGGCGGGAAAGATGAGACAGCGGGGCGGTCAAAAAATGCCTGGGCGCGAAACGGGCGCGCCAATCCTCAGCCCCCTCCCCTGTCTTCCTCACGCGCCAACAGACCATCCATCCCAGACACGCAGCGCGATGGGGATCGCCCCTCCCGGCACTTCCCCCTTCCCCTCCCCCCTGGGCGCCAGACATCGTGCGCGATGGAAACAGCGTGGCGGCACCAAGGCGAGAGAACGCGCTGGCCCTGATGAGTTCCAGCTCCACGCGCGGCCCACTGCCCCGCCCGCCCCCGACGGGCCCCAGCGCCCGGAAACGGGCGGCCCCGCTCACCCCTCGCGCGCCGCCGCCGGGGGCCGGCGCCCCGGCGGCCGCTGCGCCCCCGCCGCCCCCGGGCGCGATTGGGGCGGCCGCCGCAGGCGGCGCGCCGCCGGCGCCCCCGGGCGCAGCCTGCGGCTGCGGACGCCGCCGCTGCCTTAGACGCCCTTGCCGCCCATGCCAACCTTGCTCGCCCTTCCCGCGGCCCTTGCGCCGGATTGAAAGGCGCATCGAACGACGCGCCGGGGGGGCGGCCCCTGCTTGCGCCGCCGCGGGGGGCGCCCCCAGGGCGGCCAGCCTCGACGCCCAGCGAAGCGGTTGACAACGCGCCTGGATCGCGCGCTGCGCGCCCTCAACGACGCCGCGCCACAATGCAACTTGACCTGGGACGCCCCGGGAGCGCGCGCGCGCGCTCCAGCCGCGGCGCCCCGCCGGCGCTGCCAGAACACTGCGCGCGTCGCGTTCTCGCGGCCGATCTCCTCCAGGAAGAGGCAGATCCAGGCCTGCGGCTGAAGGTCGCGCCGCGCCGCCACGGGCGCGCGCCGGCGCAGCCCCCTGCGCCGCGCAGCCCCCCGCTGCGCGTTGCCCGCGCCTGTTCCACGCCGGGGGCCCCTCGAGCGCCGGGCCCGCGCTCATGTGGGCCGGGCTGACCTGCTGACCCGGCTCGTCAACCGATCCAAGCGCCACTCCTGGTTCGTCTGGCGCTCCTCGGGGGCCGCCAGGCGGCGGTTGGTCTTCGGGCGGCGTTCGGCGGCGCCGCCCATGATACCCGCGATCGCCAGCACCTCTGGCCGCGCCCGCGGCGCAGGAGCAACTGCCGCTCGGGGGCCCCCTGCGCCCCACCGCCCACCAACGCCGCCGGCCATCCGCCCGCCGCCCCGCCCCTGCCATCCACCCCGCCCCAGGGGCGCAGCACGCCGATGGCGTCTGCAAGCCTTCGCGCGAGAGCCGCGTCGAGCGCCGGGCGGGGGGCAGCCGCGAGCAGCTGCTGGGAGCGGCAGGCGCCACCCACGCGCGCACGCGCAGGAAGGAAGGGGGGATGGGGGCGCGAGAGGGGGGGGGGGGGCGGGGAAGGGAGGGCCGATAAAAGCAGCGCCATGGGGGGAGGGGGGCGCGCGGGGGGCAAGGGGGGAAGGGGGCGCCCGCCCCCCTTTCTTGTTCCGATTCCCGACGGCGCGAGTCCTAGAGCCCGCTGGCCTAGGAAATGGGGACTGCGCCGCAAGCGCGCAACGCCACCGCCAGCAATCAGAAAAGCAAATGGGCACAGGGAGAAGGGGGCGCGCCCAAAACAAACAAGGGGGGCTAGCAAAACAAGCGGCAGGCGGGGCACCGGGCTCGAAACGCCCCCCCTGCAGCGGGGCTGGGGCGGCCAGCGACGAGCTCGGGGCTCGCGTCGGCGCGGCTGTGGGCAGGGCGCGCCGCGCCCAGGCCGCCCCCGACGCGTGGCTCGGGGCCGGCCGGCGCCGCCGCGCGGCAATCCTCGGGGGCGCAGCCGCCAACTCCGAGGCCAAAGCACAGCGACGCCACGGCCCCAAAAACAAACCAGAGCCCGCCCGCGCCCCCCCCCTCCCGCCCACCCCCCAAAAACGCCAGGACCCACCTGCGCAATCTCTATACTAATGATCCCCCGCCGGACGCCGCTGGATGAATCCCCCCAGTCGAAGCGCTGCCTTGGCTTTGGCAGCGGCTCCCTGCGCCTTGTCCGCCGCCGCGGCAGCGCCGGCCTTGGCCGGTGGCGCAGCTTTCATTCTGCCACCCGCATGCGGTTTCGGCTTCGGCTTGGCCTTCGCTTTCGCTTTTGCTGCCCCCGGCGCGGGCGGGAGAGGCGGGGCCGGCGCCGCCGCCGCCGCGGCCGCCGCCGCCGCATTCGCCTTCGCGGCCACATCCCCACGACACCACCTCTCACGGCTGCCCAGACAACGGCAGAATTGGCCGGGGGGGCGGGGATGCCAAACCACGCTTAGTGTACGTCCGTTTGAGCATTGCGCTCCCCCTGCACTTGGCTTCGCGCGCGCGGCGGCATGCCCCCTCGACGCAAACGCGGCACTTTCGACACTTCGCCGCGCCCGCGGGCGCTGCGTGGCCCGCCGCAGCGCATCGCGCGATGTGGCCGCGCAAATCTTCGCCGAGCACCTCCAGATAACACTTCTTGCAATGGACCGATCTCCCAGTTCAACTCCGCCACCGCCGGGGGAGGCGCCATCCGCCGGGCTGACTGAATGGACGCAAACCCGCGCCCGCCTAAATCCGCCGCCGCGTCCGCCAACTCCCAAGATGCCCAAATATGACTAGAAGTAGCGGCGGCCATATGATAGGGCATCAACATATCATAACAGGCGTGCTGCGCATTCGAAAACTTGACGTAATTTTAAGACTTGGTACTTATCTCATAATGTGTGAAGTCAGTTAGGTTTAAATCAAATGTGACCGAGTGTGTAAATGCATGCATCAAAACTTGATCCACTCGAACTGGCGCGCCCATCGCGCGCGTCGCGCCTGCCCGCCAGGGAGCTCCGCGCGCGAGTGGCCAACTATATCGACGGGCTGTCGCCGTTTCCGCCCCCTGCCCGCCGCGCGCACAGGGCCGCGCGGCGCGCGGGAGGGGGGGCAGGGGCGGGGGGGAGAGCGCGGGCGATGGAGCCAGGAGGGGGGGGGGGGGGGGAGCGAGGGGGGGGGGGGGGGGGGGGGGGCGCAGGGCCGCGTGGATGCACGTTTACGTATACATGTACGCGCGCGCATGCATGCGCGCATGTACACATGCATGCGCGCGTGCATGCATAGACGCGCGCAAGTTTGCACGCGCGCACGCGCTCGCGCAGGCTCGCGCGCGCAGCTCGCCGCAACTGAAGGCAGAGGGCGACGGGGAGTGGGAAAGCACGATGACGACGACGATGGCGACGATGATTCATCGACGCCGACGAGGAGGAGAAGGAGAAGGATGGAGGGAGACACGGGGAAGGCAGAAGGGGAAAAGGAGAGAGGAGAAGGACGAAGAGGAAGATGATGGGGGGGGGGGAGCGGCGGTTGGAAGCGCCCCCCCCCCCCCCCCCCCCCCCCGCCCCCAAGTGGAGGCCGCGCTGTTCGACGTCGCGTATCTCGCCGCCGCGAGCGGCGACAGACAGCGGGAGCGCGCTCAGGGACCCGGGCCGCCCTCACATACAAGAGATCGAGGAGGGAAGACGACGACGCAGGAAACAAACGAGGACGCGATGAGGGAGCGAATGGGGCAGAGAGGGGGGCGCGGAGAAAAAGGTGGAGGGGGGGGGGGGCGCGGGGGAAGCATGGATGGACGAGGAGGAAGGCAGAGGAGAGGGGTAGGGGGGCGAGGAGGGGGGCGGGGGGGGGGCGATGGGGAGGAGAGAAGGAGGAGAGGGCGAGGACATGCGCGAGGATCGAAGAGCGCCGCGCGACGCCGCTCCCTCCTGGGAATGGGCGGGGGCGGGGTCGTCGGCGTCGTAGTCGTCGTCGTCGTCGCCGCCCTCGTCGTCGCCCTCGTCGGTCGTCAGACGGTGGTCGTCGCGGTCGCCGTTTTCGTTGGTGGTCAATCGCCCGTCGCCCGTCGCCCGACGACCGTCGTTCGTCTACAGACGTCTGTCGTAGATCGTCAATGTCGTCGGTGTCGTCCGCCGGTGGGCGTCGGTCTGTCGGCCGTCCGTTGTCGTCGTCGCGTCGTCGTCGCTGTGGTCGTCGTCGTCGTCGTTGTCGTTGCCGTCGTCGTCGCGTTCGTCGTCATCACCGTCGATGTCGTCGTTATCGTCGCTGTCGTCGTCGTCGTCGAGCGGTCGTCGGTCGCCTTTCGCGCGGCGGGCGTCGGCCGTCGCCCGGCGTCGCGGGCGTCGCGCGCGTCTTTGTCGTCGCCGGCGGCGCCGTCGCCTTGCGAACCCTCCTTGCTGGCCCATCTCGCCTTCCATATTCCCCCCGCGCCCCTCTGGACCCTAGCACCCCCGCCCCCCCTTCTACATGCCAGTCCTTCTCGTTCAACCCCCGTCTGATTATATTCGCGCACGCGCATGTGCGCATGCATGCATATATATATATATATATATGTATATATATATGTATATATATCTATACATCATAAATGAACAAGTAAATAAGTACATACATATGTATACATATATAGATACGCCAAGGTGCAATGGGTGCACGGCTGTAGAACTAGGTACGCACGCACGCGTATCACCGCTCCACGCGTTGCACCGCGTAGCTATCCATGATATCCACGGCTACCCCCGAACTAGCTGCGCACCCGGATGCCACTGGCAACGTCTATGGCAAGCTAACAATGCGTCATCGTCATCGATGCGTCATCGATGACGCATGGATGGCATCATCGATGCCGCATTGCAGGCCCATAGTTCTGAACCCAGCTCAGTCGTCGCAACCCTACAGATCAAGAGTGGCAGTCGGCCTGCGAATCTGGCGGCGCGCGCGGGCTGCGGTCGCACGGCTGCGGCGCTGGTGGGATGATCGCGTCAATCTGCTGGCCGTCGATGTCGAGCTTATTGTCCGCCTTCGCGTCCATGCATCTGCCGCAATCTTCTGATCGACCTTCTCTTGGAACTGCCCATGCGTCTTCTCGTGGGCAGCCTCGTCGAGCGGCGCTGGATTAATTATGGTTGTTCTCCTTATCGCGGCTCGTCTCCCCGACCTCGCAGCGCGGCGAAGTGCCAGTCTGTTTGGAAACCTTGGCATCGTCTGTCTGGAACTAGCCCTGCGAACCATCGCCCATGCGCATGCTGGCTTCGGCACGATCAGGCTTGTCGTCGCCGTTCTCGTCGGAGTCCGCGCCATGCATGTCGGCGCCTTGCTGTGCCCACTTGACGTCAACTGCGTAGTGCTGGCCTGGGTTCGCGAGGATGCGCTTCCGCCGGTCCTGCTGGAGGTGCAAAGGGAAATCCTTGAACGGGGTCTCGCCATTGGAGCCCTGCTCGTCGCCCGTTGCGGCGTCGCGGTCGCTCTGCTCGTCAGCTCCCCCCCCCCCCCCCCACACACCCCCTGCCAGCGCGTCTTCGCCCGTGGCCCGAATGGCCCCGCATTGCGACCAGATGGCGCCCTGCGGGTCGAATGATTGAGGGCCCGCGAGGACCCGTTGAAGGGCAGCGTGGGGCGTTTCAGGATCCACGATGAATGCCGCGGATAGCATTCACCCTCGCGCTCGCAGCGCGCGCACTCGCAAGCAGAAGCGCGCTACGGAAGCGGTGATTATCGGCGTTGGGTTCTCGCGTTGAGCAGAGCCTCTTGGGCGCCCTCGCCAGAGTCTCGCGCGATGTCTGTGTCTCAAGCGAGCGCCTCAGATTGACAAGATCTTGGCTGGCAATCCAGTCGTGGATGTCGCCCGCCCGTGGATGCGCAAGCCGATGCGCAACTGGCGCGCTCCGTCGCCGACGCGCCATCGATGTCCGCGTCGACGCATCGCCGATGCACCGCAAACCATAGCCACTACCAACGCTCATTAGGCGTAGCTCGGGAGGGGGGGGGCGTGCGCCAGGAGGATTTGAATGGTCCGCGCTGTTTTCAACCCTGCAAGGTGACCCCCTCCCGCTGCGGCCAGCAAGCAGCGGCGAAAGTCGCGGCATCTGCTCTGATAAGCACTCGGCGGCCTAGTCGACCCCGACCAAGGCGCGCGCGTGTAGGTGGTGCGCCCTGGCCGTCGACCCGGGAATGGCAACGTCGAGCTGCTGTAGTCGGCAGCCGCGCAGGATTTCACGTCCGTCGAGGGGCCTGAGCTGCTCGCTGGCGCATTTCCACAGTCTCGCTCTCATGGGTGCCCAAACGCTGTTGCTACGTTGAAAGACCGCCGCCACCACCGCCCCCGGGCCAGTCCACCTGTCGCGTTGCAACGCGTAGGTTTTGCGCTGGGTCCGGGGAGCTCTGCGCCACGCGTAGACCCAGTCTCCGGGGCTGTTCTCGGCGTCTCGATGTCTCGGTGCCCGCGCTGCGGCCTTTGCCCGAGCCTGGCTCCCTTTCTGGAACAACTGGGGCCGAGCAAAACGCCCGATGCTCATCGCTCCGGCGAAGTCCGCGGCAGCCGCGTCTTGATCCCACGCCGTCTCGTCCGGATCCTGCTGGCCAGCTAAACCGAGGGGGTCGTCTGACATCAACTCGCGCGGATGCCGCTGGGTCCGCCCGAAGAAAAACTGGCTCGGAAAAAAAAAACCCTCCTCCGCGAAGATAATTAGCCACAACCTTGCGCGCCGGAATCTCGAGCTCCCTTTCCGTGGCGACGACGGTCTGTTCGGTGCCCTTGTCTACGAGGTCCTTGACCCACCCCCGTGTCTCTCCGCCCCGCCGCCCCCCCATGGGGCCTCGGCGTTAACCGCATGCTGCAACGCGCCCTGCTGCTCCAGCCCCCTGAGGGACTCAGCCTGAAATTCGAATCCTCCGTCCGAAGGCACTAACTCCGGGGGGCCGAAATACCGAACCCACGAGCTCACGAAAGCCCCCCACGCGCTCCGCGCTGTCGGAGCGCCGCATCCACTGCATCAGTACTCGGGGCCGACCTTCTCCCAGCCGGCGGCGAACGCCGTCTGGGCCGGGACCTGCGACTGCGGCGCCCTGGGCTCGCCCTCGAGCGCAATCTGCTTCTCCAACTTTATCTGCCTCTCCTGGATGCCGATCTGCGCCGCCTGGATGCTCTGGATGGCCATTCCCTGCTCGACCACCAAAGCGAGGAGACCGTGATTCTGGTTGGTCATGCCTTCTTTCATGCTCTGACTCTCCTTGGCCAGGGAAGCGCAAGCCACCGGCGGGCGCGGGCGCGGGGGCCCCGCGCCGTCGACCTCCATCGGCGCCTCCAGCGCCCGGCATTGCGTCGTCTCCTCCGTCCTCTTCTGCGCCCGCATCGCTCCCTCCGAGCCCGACGTCGACCCCTGGTCTCCCGTCGTCGTCATCAGGGCGAACTCGGCGCACTCGGCGGAGGCCCCCATCGAAGCTCTGCCCCGGGGCGGCCTGGTCAGATCGCATGTCCAGCTGCGCCGAGCCCCCCTGCTTGGACTTGCCCTTCCCCTGAAGGTTGGCCGGGGCCATGACGAAGTGCGAGACGCTCATGCGGCAGCCCCCGCAGCACCCCCAGCCCCCGTGCGGATTGCCGCATTGGGACACGCTGCTCCACGGGCGTGGGCACGCCAGCAGCTCGTTCGAGTCGTACTTGTCTGCCTTCTTGGTCTTGAGGGGCCACTGATGTCCGTTGTGGAACATATGGATGAGCTTGAGCCCCTCGTGCTGGTGGTCCGCCACGACTCGCGAACTGAGGTGTGTCCAGTACCTGTTCCCTACCCAGGCTCTGCCTGGACGGGTTCTTACTCTCTTGGCTTAAAGGGCCCGGCAGTGCTACCAGCCCCGGGCAGTTCCCCCAGCATCCGCCCCGTGGTCTCCCCAGGTGCGCCCCCTGGGTTCACCCGGCTTAGCCTAGCCTAGCTTAGCTTAGCTCATCTTGGCTTAGCTAAGCTTAGCTTTAGTTTAACGTAGTTTAGCTTAGCTTTGCTTTGCCTTGCCTAGCTTAGCTTGAGCCCAACCTAGCTACCTTAGCATAGCTTAGCGCAGCATAGCGCAGCGCAGCATTATCATAGCATCGCATAACAAGTTACGCTTTGCCAAGCATAGCATCGCATAGCCTAGCTGAGCCCAGCATATCACAGCATAGCTCAGCATAGCATAGCATAGCTTTGCTTAGAATTGCACAGCGCAGCATAGCATAGCATAGCTTAACATAGCGCAGCCTAGCAAAGCATGTCATAACGCAGCATAACAAATCATAGCATAGCCTAGCGCAGCATAGCGCAACTTAACATAACATAACATATCGTACCCTAGCATATCATAGCATAACATAACATAGCGCAGTATATCATAGCAAAGCACAGCATAGCATAACAAAACGCAGCCGAGCGTACCCTAGCATAGCATAGCCTAGCATAGCGCAGCATAGCATAGCATAGCATAGCATGGCATAGCATTAGAATAGCAGAGCGCAGCATAGCATAGCATAACATAGGAGCAAAGCAAAGGCCAAGCAACAGCAACTACAGCAAAGCAAAGCACAAGCAACGCAAAGATGGAACTGCAGCGCTGAACAGCCTGCAGCTCTTGCAAGAGCAGTGCTGAACAGCCTCGCAGTTTGCGGGTCGCGCCTCGCAGCTCGAAGCAAAAACGACACCAAAGCGCAAACAGCAACGCAAACAAAAGCAAAATCAAAGGCAAAAACAAAGGCAAGAGCAAACGCAAAGGCAATGCAAAGCAAAAGCAAAACCAATGCGAAAGTGTAGATGTGGATGTGGATGCACGTGTAGGTGTAGATGTGGGTGTAGGTGCAGATGTAGATGCAGGTGTAGATGTAAGTGTAGATGTAGATGTAAATGTGAGTCTCGCTGTTGGTTTTGATGTAGATGTAGATATAAGTGTAGATGTACATGTAGCTGTCGGTGTAGATGTAGATGCGGCTGTCCTAAAAGCTCCAACTCCTAGGACGGACAGGCCTGGCGGATACGCGTTTGCGGTTGGCAAATTCTTGACGGACGGTGGTTCTCCACGCGCCGGATCGGTCATCGCTTCCAGGGGCGCCTTCTCGGCCCTGCCCCCGCGCGCCACGCCGCCGGCAGCCGCTGGGCAAAGAGGAGGCATGCAGGATCTTCCTCAGACCGCTCGGCCCAGAAATGGCCACTTGCGTTGGATCGCGACTTCGACGACGCGACGACGAGGGAGACGCGCGAACCTCTGCCCGAGACACCTGCAGAAAAGCCTCCGAGGACCCCAGGATATCTCCCAAGCCTCTGAAACCGAAGGGAGGAGGAAAGAGGTGCTCATCTGGCGTTGGAGGGTCTCCACGATGCTTCTGGCTGCCGCTGCTGACCACTTCCGAGGCCGAGTCTTTCTCGAGACAATTCCGACTGGCCCTGGGCCCCCGAGTCAGCCTCTCCGACAACGACTCCGACGACTCGACAGGAGGCGAAGGAGGGGTTGAGAGAAACGTGTAGCTCTCACTCGAGCCTCGGCGAAAGTCCGACGCCTGCAGTCCGAAACGCCCCCGGGCAGCCCCCGGGGGCTCAGGATCCTCTGGGCCGCCGAGCTCTTCGATCGCAATCCTCCGATGACCGCTCGTTCAAACGAGGGGCCACTCGCAACTGCCTCAGGGTCATCTCGGCGTTCGGCCGGTCTATCACGGCCTTCATCTGTTCCTGCATGCCGATCGGCATGAAGGCTGGCACGTCCTGCTCGATCATGCCCAGCTCCACGATGCCGGCCTCGCCCTCGATGCCCGTCGGAATCAGGGGCCCCGACCGCGCCGGCGTCTTGCCGCCGACCCCCCCCCGCGCATTCGTGCTTGCTCTTGGCCCGGGCGACATGGTATCCCAGCTCGATCATTCAGGCGCCGCTCCAACCGCTTGAAGACCCGCGGCCCGAACAGCGCCTGGCCGGCCGCCGCGCCCGCCGCGACGTTTCCCGGATCGGTGACCAGCAGGCTCGCGACCTCGACCTTGGCGGACCGCGCTCGCGACTCCACGCGCCAACTCACGCGCGCTGAACGAATGGCCCCCCTCGTGGCCATGGTCGCGTAGGTCTAGGTCGGCTCCGACTCGTTGAGCAGCGCGAATCCGCTCCCTGCGGCTACTCCAGCGGGTTCTGCTCTCTCTGGACACTCTCTGCTCCAGTGCCCCTTCTAATGGCATCGGTGGCACTTCGTGAGCTTTATCAGTTTCTCGAACGGCAGTCTCTTCTTCTTCTCGCGTATCACTCCTCTCGCGCCCCGGCCCCTGCGACGCCCGTCTCGCTACCCCGGGGATAGCAGCGGCGGCGCCGGCGCCCGTGGGCCCGAAAGCCCTCCCGGGGTCTGCCGGAACTTCCTGTCCACTCGGAGCTGCCTCTCTAAGTCCCGGCCCTCCTTCCAAGTATTCTTCCGCTCCTTCTCCCTTGTCGCCAGCGCCGCGGGCAGCTCGTGCTCGTCTACGTCTGCCCCCGCGATGGACTCCAGCAGATCGGCCTCCTGCTCGGAAGTCATAGAAGACACGTCGCCGTACTCGCATAGGTCGTCGTCGTCCTCGTGCGCGGCGTACGTCGCTGCTGTGGCCTTGCCTGCCCTAGCGCCCAGGAGCTCGTTGCGGGTCACATCCATCTCTCTCGCGGCCCCGATCACCTCTTCGTAGTCCTTGGAGCCGCGAATCATGACTTTCAGCATATGCACACCGTTTTCGTCCAAGCCGATGCCGCCCTCGAGGAAGAGGATCTTCCAGCTGTCGTCTAGCTCCAGTCCCTGGCCCTTGAGCCTCTCGAAGTTCTGGTCCATCCTCGCGATATAGATAGACAGATCATGTATCGTCCGGCTTGCGTTTGTATCCCATCAGGCATTCTCGGCCAGCTCGTCTCTTTCGTCGTCGATGCGTTGCCCGCTCACCGTCGGTGGACTGCAGCATTTCGTCAGAGATATTTTCGAACTTTCGCTGCAAGTCTCGGTCTAGTACTTCGAGAATATTGTCTGCCTTCTTCTTTGGCTGCACGTATGTCTGGTCTAGCCATCTGATCGCTCTACGTCGCCATATCCGGTAGTCTGACAAGCCCACGAATGCCTCTGGATCCGTGAAGTCTCCATTCTCCCACTTCTGATCCTCCCATCAGACCAGTTTGTTGAACTCCACTGTTCTCTGGATGCCTCATTCTGGCCGCTCTTCTCATCTGTGCTGCTCCAGCCCTTCTTCCAAGCGTCCCACTCCTGCTGGGACCACTCCTTTCTCTCAGTCCTATGGCTCACCGACCGGTCCTGACCCTTCCACGGGTCGTCGTATATCCACGGGTCGCGAACTCGCCGGTCAGCACCCTCTCCTTCGTCGCTCGCTCCGTCCTTGTCGATCTTGCCCTTACCCAGGTACTTTAGCAGCAAGGCCTCCGTCTGGTCTAGCTGCCTCCTCATAATCATTTCGAGTTTTTGCTTATGGTCGCTGTCGAACGCCTCGGCGTTTCCTGTGACCTGAAACTTGTCCGTCTGGCCCGGGTCGTCTGTCTTGCTCTGTCTCTCGCCGTCACCATCCTTCGGATCACCCGACATCGTGCCACGGATCTCGCACTCCGCTGGGAGGGCCACGCTCCCGCTACACTGACGCGCTAAAACACATCGAGCGGTATCCGAGAGGATGGTGGCAGAGAGATCTTTTCAACAAACAAGCAAAAACCTCGAGCCAAAAGGGCCCCTACGGGTAGACACATCACCGAAAATCAACATAGAGAGTTCAAGATCACACGGATAGTATACACAGCATGAATTTATTTACTCAGCGTTGCATTGTCCGAGATGCGGCCACGAGGAGGTCTGTGCACCAGCATCTCACCAGCAACTTCAGCACGACCATGATCATCCCCATCCCCAATCCCATCACCATCACAATCACCACCACTACCACCACCACCACCACCACCACCATCATCATCATCATCATCATCATCATCATCATCATCATCATCATCATCATCATCATCATCATCATCATCATCATCATCATCATCATCATCATCATCATCATCATCATCATCATCATCATCATCATCATCATCATCATCATCATCATCATCATCATCATCATCATCATCATCATCATCATCATCATCATCATCATCATCATCATCATCATCATCATCATCATCATCATCATCATCATCATCATCATCATCATCATCATCATCATCATCATCGTCATCATCATCATCATCATCATCATCATCATCATCATCATCATCATCAGTCATCATCATCATCATCATCATCATCATCATCATCATCATCATCATCATCATCACTTTTGTCACCTTGGTCACCATCACCGTAACCACCACCATCATCATCACCACAATCGTCATCATCATCGTCATCATCATCAACATCATCATCCTCATCGTCATGATCATCGTCATCATCGTCATCATCAGCGTCAGCGTCATCATCATAATCATCATCAGCATCATCATAACCCTCACCATCAGCATCAGCATCACCATCAGCATCGCCAGCAACATCTCATCGTTAACATCATCATCATAACCATCCACCATCCGCACTTCCCCTTCCACGTGTCTCGACCTCTCTTCTCGTTCCCCCCCTCCCTACATATTTTCCTTGTCACATGGACTGGCAGAACGGAACATCCTTAAGCAATTCGCCCTATCATGCAAACTTCCAAAGGCACTACACATGCGCACGGTGTCGCATGTCCAATGGACCCAGCCAGGATAGCCAACCGGAGTCTAAAAATAAGCGAACGTACCCGGCAAGACACACGTCAATTAGCGAAAACGACTGGGGACTGCACCACCACGCTCGAATGCTTATGGCGAGTGAGCCAGGGCAAAGTTCCTGTCGTGGGCGTTCTCTCAAAAACCGATTGATGACCCTCCTCCGATTCACCCAATTTAAAAAGGTTGTCAGACTACGAAGCCGACAACAACAAAGGTAGCCAGACAAAATACAACAACGAAGGACCAATCCATCTACATATGCATGTATGTAGATCAAAAAACACGGAGAGAAAGAACGAGTCAGAGAGAGAGAGAGAGAATAGTTAATGGCAGAAGTATGCGTATAGAAAATAATACCAACATTGACACATCACCATATCCACAGTCTCGCGAGAGGCCTTCCTGCATTGCGGAAGCCAGCCCCGTTTCCCAGTGGACTTGTACCAGCTGCAGGGCTGGGACACCCGTAAAGGAAAACAATGGCCCCCGCCAACCAACGTCGTGGGCGGGGCTGGCCTGCGGGCCAAAGCCTGACCCGCTATAATCATCGCACCATTAGAAGGAACGCTGAGTAAGGAACGAAAGAGATTTTCTGGCCAAGGCGTTCCTCGGCACCGAATAAGTCCCCCGAACTGGCCTCGAGGAGCGGCCCGAATGCGTAGCCCCTCCTGAGCACATAATGGTAATTATTCAACCGCTTCGCTCATTCCACAGGCCCATATTGCATGATCGCTACTGCTTCGCCGTGGGCTCGGGGCCATTGCGGCGCCGCCGAGGAGGAGGAAGATGAGGATGGGGAAGGGGAGGGGAGCAGAGGATGAGAAGGAGAGGAGGAGGATGAAAGACAAGTAAGAGGAGGAGGAGGAAGAGGAGGGGGCGGAGGAGGAAACCTCTGGTTGGCATCTTGCGTTGCTCTTTGGGCCAAGCAAGGTCGTCGTCAAAATGCTTCTTTGGGAGGCCTCTTGGGGTCTTTTGAGAAGCCGTTCGGGGGCGCCTGGGAGGCATTTTTGAAGCCTCTTGGGGCCTCTTTCGGGCCTCCTGGGGGCCTCCTGGGGGCCTCTTGGGGCCTCTTGGCGGCATTTTGGGGCCTCTTGGGGCCTCTTGGGGGCCTGCCGGGGCCTCCTGGAGCCCTCGCGGGGCGGAAGGCTCGAGTTTTCGGTTCGTGGTCCCCCTCTTGGGGCCGTCTTGGGGCTCTCTTGGGCCGTTTTGCGCGCCTCTTGGGCCGTCTCGGGATCCTCTTGGAAGCCTCTTGGCCCGTCTTGGGGCGCTCTTGGGAGCCTCTTGGGCCGACTTGGAGCATCGGAAAGCCGAAAAGGCGACAAGGCCAAAATCCTTCCCAAACCATCGTGAAATTTATGATTTCCTCTTGTGAGGTCGCTTGGAGCCCACTTGGAGGCCTCGTCCTCGTCCTCGTCCTCCGGGTTGACGGCCGCGAACGGCCCCTGGGCCGGAAGTGGAAGTCGACGGAGAAGAACGATACCTAACGCGAAGAAACAACCTCCGAGACGGTGTCCAGGACCTCAGAACGCGACACGGAGAAATGAAAATCCCCAGGGGCGTGGAAGAAGCGGAGCCACTGGCCCGAACGAAACCCCAGACAGCGCAGACGACCCCGACACCCATTCCCAGAAGCACAGCACGACAACCACAGTCTAGGGTGATGATTGTTGATCCGCTTCCGCCACCCCCAACGACCAGGCCCGCCCGCCGCCCCCACCCCCTCTGCGTTCCAGGATCATCCCCCGCCGCGCGGGGGCTGGGGGGGGCAGGCAGCCGGAGGGATCTGGTGCCGGGCGCAAACAGAGGGCTTGCTCCCCCCAAGATTGTCCTTCGGAGAGGCCATCATTGTCGCTTGGGCCCTCGGCCCGGCAGCGCGGCAAAGCGAACGCCCGAAACGGACTGTCCGCAACGCTGGAACCAGAGAGGGGGAGCCGCGGGACGAGCACAGGCCGTGACACCGTTGTACCCCGTTGTACCCCAACTAAAGCACAATACGTTGTAGGATACACACTTCACGATGTTCGCGTGTCCCTGCACAGGGGCCAATCTAATCTGACACGCAAGCACCAAACCAGACTCACGCACCCCACTACGTTTAACATCGCTCTGAAGCGTTACACCACATCCTACGTTGGGTGCTTAGTTGCTGGTTTTCCAACGCGCGCGTCTACGTTGGCACCTGATTCTCCGAACCACCACAACCGACTACGTAGGGCCCAATATTGGCACCACATCAGTAAGAGCCAACAACATGTGACACCAAATGCCGGGTCGCCTGGACCAGGGGCAGCCCCAGCCTGCCCCCCGGATGGGGCCGAGAGGGAAAAAGCCGGAGCCCCAACCGCCCTCTCAGACACGGGATCCGGGGAGGTTTGAGCAGTCCCGCCCACAATCCACATTCGATGACTGGGAGAGGGAACTACCAGACTGTCGCACCATCCGCAAGAACTCGAGCAGAACGGCGCAAGTTCCCTCCCCCCAAGAAGACCAACGAGGGGGCGCCCTCCCAGAGGAGGGCGTGGGTTAGCCGTACCCCTAGGGGGGGTACGTTGCCCCTGACGCGGCCGCTCAGCAGAGCGGGGGCCGTACCAGGCCGTGGCCAGGCGAAGGGCGCGACCCCATGTATCCGCAAGCGGACACACGGGGTTGCACCTTTCACACTGCCCGCAGCGAGGGACGGCCCCCAAGGGGAACACATCGACTTCGACTCATGATTGTGAGAACCCCTGACATGCTGAGACTCGTGGAGGCCTGTGCTCTATGCGTCAGACTTGGAGGCCTCTTGGGCCGTCTTTCGATCATCTTCGGCGTTTTGGAGCGCTCTTTGGGCGTCTCGGGAGCCTCTTGGGCAGTCTTGGGGGCCTGAGAGGCCGCGCCCAGGAGGAAAACCATCTCTGAGTCGGACCGCCCGGGACCTTGCCGAGGTACTTTTCGCGCGGGGACCCCCAGGGGCCGCCCCGTGCGCGCGAACTAGAAATATTGTTAACCAGTTGCCGGACATCTTAGCACGCCTCCGGCCCGTTGGGCCGGCGAATTCTAACGTTTTGATTCCTCCTCCTCCTCCTTCTCCTCCGCCCTGCTCCTGCTCCGCCCTCCTCCTGCTCCGCCCTCCTCCTCCGCCCTCCTCCTCCTCCTCCGCCCTCCTCCTCCTCCTCTTCCTCCTCCTCCTCCTCCTCGTGCTCCTGCTTCTCCTGCTCCTCCCCCCCCTCCTGTTCTTCCTCTTCCTCCTCTCCCTCTTGTCGAAGAGGGGCCATCTGAGGAGCCGGACTGCGCGGCGGGCTCGCGCCGTGGGCCCGCTGTCGCGCCCGTACTCGCGGTCCGCGATGATGTCTTCCTGGACGCGGGCGGGTAGCCAGTCAGCTCCCCACTTCTGTCCTGCCCTCCCCCCTCCCCTCCCCCTCATCCCATCCCCTCTCAACCTTCCTCCTCCTACACCTTCTCCACCTCTACCTCCACCTCCATTATTCCTCATAAGCAACTCCTCCCTGTCGCACCCCGAGGTGGGTCAGTTTGGCGGGCCGAGCGTTTCGCCTGAGACTCTCCATGTATGATCCGTACGCTGAGCATTTGCAATAATTTCACAGATGGAGGGCGGGTCGTCTTCAACATGTGGGAGAGAGCGTGATCAACCGCCGCTTTACTGTGGAAAATTTCCCCCCCCCCCCCCCCCTCTTCCTCCGGAGCCTGGGGCCCCCCCCCCTCTCCGAAAATACCCCCCTCTGCTGGACCCCCCCCGGCAAATCCCCCCCCCTCTCCTACCCCCCCGCCCCCTGCCCTCCAAAAAACCGGAGGGGTCACTACCGGCTCGAGCACCCCCCCCCCCCTCTCGGAAAACCGGGGGGGGTCACTACCGGTTCGAACCCCCCCCCCAGAAAACCAAAGGAAGATCACTACCAGTTCGAACACCCCCCCCTCCAGAAAACCGGGAGGGTCACTACCGGTTCGAACCACTCCCCCCCACCCATCCTCGAAAACCGGGGGGGGGTCACTAACCGGGGGGTGTCCCCCCCCCTTTCTCTCGAAAACCGGGGGGGGGGTTCGAACCCCTCGTCAAACGACTCCCGGTCCCTACCACCGTCCGCACCACATCCCCCACTGCTGTTCCCAGCACCACACCACCACTGTCCCCACTGGTCGTCCCTACTGGTGCCCCCCCACTGTCGCACTGTCCCCACTGTCCCCACCACTGTTCCCACCACGGTTCCACTCTCCCCACTTTCTCCACGGCCCCAACCACTGCCCGACTGTCCCCACTGTCCCCGCTGTCCCACTGTCTCCTCCGCTGTCCCACTGAGCTGTCCCACTGTTCCCACCACTGTCCCCACTGTCCCCACCACTGTCGCCACTGTACCTCTGTCCCATTGTCCCACCGCCGTCCTCGCCACCGCCCTCACCACTGTCCCCACCACCACTGTACCCCCCACTGTCCCACTGTTTCCACCACATTCCCAATGTCCCCACACCACTGTCCCCACCACCACCGTCCCCACTATTGTCCCACTGTCCCCACTGTTCTCACCATTGTTCCCGCTGTCCCCACCAGTGCCCCCACCAGTATGTCAATGTCCCCACTCTCCCCACCATTGTCCCACCACGGTCCCATTCTCCCCACTTTCCCCAAGGTCCCCACCACTGTCCCATTGTCCCCACTGTACCCACTACTGTCCCACTGTCCCCGCCGCTGTCCCACTGAGCTGTCCCAGCGTCCCCACTGTTCCCATCACTGTGCCAGTGTCCCCACTGTCCCCACCACTTTCCTCATCCCACCACTGCCCTCACCACCGCCTTCACCAGTCCCCACCACTACCGGTTCCACCACTGTCCCACTGTCCCAACAACTGTCCCGCTGTCCCCTCACTACTGTCCCCACCACCACCGTCCCCACCACTGTCCGGCCCCCCCCCCATTTTCGAGGGGGGGGGGTTAGAACCGGTAGTGACCCCCCGCGGTTTTCGAGAGGAACCGGAAGTGCCCCCCCCCGGTTTTCCGCCAGCAGCGGTAAAACACGCTCTTTCACATGTGGGTCTCGCAGTAACGCCGTGCACATTCGTTCTAGAAAATTGCAAGACCTTCACGGATGGAGGCCGGGTCGTTTTCAATACGCGGCTCTCGTCTTAGGGCCGGGCGCAACCGTCCTAAAACAATTGCAGGATTTTCACAGATGGAAGGCGGGTTCGTTGTGCAAATCTGGCTCTCGCCTCAGCGCCGCGCGCGCCCGTCTTAAACGGGTTGTAGCAGCTTCACGGATGGAGGGCGGATCAGTTTCAAAATGTGGCCCTCGTCCTAGCGCCGCACAATTCGTCTTAAGATCTTACAGCGGTTTCACACGGTTCTCCTGGCAAACGTCCCGGAAACTGTGCTTTTTTGCACGATGTCGGACTGTCAGGGCGCAGCCGCTGCGTTGATTCGCGATGCTGAAGGCTTAGGAGCAGTGTTCTGACACGATTCAGGACCGTCAAAACACAACACTAGCGATGATTCGCGGCGTCGACGTCCCAGGAACGGCGTTCTGGCGCAGGTGTACACTGGTCCTCCTCCTCCTTTTCCTCCTCCTCCTCCTTTTCCTCCTCCTCCTCCTTTTCCTCCTCCTCCTCCTCTTCCTCTCCCTCCTCTCCCTCCTCCCTCATTCCCCCTCCACCCTCATTCTCGTCCTCCTGCTCCTCCTCCTCTTCCTCTTCCTGCTCCTCCTCCTCCTCCTCCTCCTCCTCCTCCTCCTCCTCCTCCTCTCTTCCTCGTCCTCCTCATGCTCCTCCCTCTTCCTGGGCGCAAGCGGGCGGCCAGTCGGCTCCCCTTTTTTTTCCTGCGCTCCCCTGCCCCCGCCCCGCCCTCCACCTACCCTCCCCCTCATCCCCTCCCCCTCCCCCTCCCCCTCCTCCTCCTCCTCTTCTTCCTCCTCCTCCTCCTCTTCCTCCTCCTCCTCCTCGACCTCGTCCTCGACAACGCAGGGGCGCATCGTGAGTCCGACGCACCTCGGTGCCACTTACGCCACCGCGCCAGCGCGCGCGCGGGTGGCGCCTGCTGCTACTTACGCCCCCGACGCAGCCGACGTGGGTGGCGCCAGACTGCCGCTTGCGCCACCGTCTGCAGGGGCAGACGGGCGGCGCTCATCAAAAGCAAACATATCCGAGACTTCACCCACTCTAGGGGCCTCGGAGGCCACCAACGCCTGAACAAGGCAGTACAATTCCTTGTTGATGGAGAAACGCCCCTTGGCAAGATTGGCCAGCGCTCGAGCGGTCCTGGGCACACTTCGGCAAACCTGGCAGAGACAATGATGCCCCCAGCTCCACGCACGCAGCACGCCACGCACCGCTGGCCGCCACCCACTTGGAACGAGTGCGCCACATGCGGCCTTCCTCCTGCACCAGCAACCCGCACGTGCACAGCGTCAGCACGAGAGATCACAGGCGGCGCGCGGGACGGTGGGGCGACCAAAGAGAGAGCGGGCGCGGCCTGCAGCTGCTGCAGCGCGCTACTGCTTGCGGCCCGCTTCGAGATATGGAAAGCGTCGAGATCGGCAATGGGCGGCCCGATCTGGGCCGTCCACACGGCCCGAGAATGCACAACTTTAGCCTTGCTCTCGAAAGCGCGACGCACATCTTCAGGGACCATTGAGCCCACTCGTCGGCCAAGTCATTCCCAGCTTTAAGCCACTCAATGGCGCGTCCGCTCTGCGCGGCTGCGCGCGCACTTTGACGGCGCGCGCGCGCTCGCCCCCCTCCACCGCCCCCTCGCCCCCCACCCGCCTCCGCACTTGAATGCAAGACTCCGCCCATGCGGAGCGTGATGAGGCGCAGCGTTGGCGCCCGCGCGCGCGGGCCACCGGGGACAAACGCACAGTCTGCGCGCAGAGCGGGGCCTGGCGGCGCGCGCTGCAGGGCGCAGCCAGCGCCGCAAGCTCGGCGGCATCGACATCGGCGAGTCCAACGCCGAGCGTGCCACAGAAGACAGAGAGCGCGCGATGCGCGCGAGGGCGCACAGCAGCGAGCGCCCAAGGAGCCGCCTGGGATGGCCCTGGGGGATGCTGCTCCATCCAAGAGCCATCGAGGCAGACGCGTCCACCCACCTTCGCAGGTCCTCCACCAAAGCAACAGGACGGCGGGCGCCGAGAGGGGGGCAGGCGCGAAATGGGGGCGAGGAGCCTCTCGGCGAGCAAGCGAGGGGGAGGGTCGACAGAGGCGCGCACGAGGCTGAAGGCAAACGCGGGCGGGCGCGCCTCAGTCCGCAGCTCCTCATGCCTACCGCGCGCAGCATGCCTGTGCAGCAGGGTGCCCGGGGCTTCGAGGCGCGCCTGACAGGTGCTGTCTTGCGCTTGGCCAGCCCCCCTCTGACGGCGCTGGGGCCACTGCCCCCCTGCAACAACTGAGCGCAAGAAGCATAACCTTGCAGGAGGGAGCGGGGCGGGGCAAGGTAGGCCCCATTGACGAGCTCAGGGACACCCCGCGATCAGCCACCTTGCCCC
Organism: Prorocentrum cordatum; assembly: GCA_963575745.1. Lineage (NCBI taxonomy): Eukaryota > Dinophyceae > Prorocentrales > Prorocentraceae > Prorocentrum > Prorocentrum cordatum. The sequence goes on from CAUYUJ010018452.1 coordinate 170,646, forward strand.
GCAACGAGTGCTCGATGACCAGGGTGGGCCACGCCGGCGCCGCGCGCGGGGATTGCTCCAAAAGGCTGACCCTGACACGAGCCCCACGACTCCTCAAAAAGCAGCCCACGCAAACAAAAAGAATAAGCCTTCTAGCAGCGGCCGCGCATGCAGCGAACGGCCCGCGGACAGCGGCCCAGGGATCCCCATGGTCCTGAAACGCGGCCCCCGCGAAAACCAGCCCTTGGAGCACAACCTTCCCGGGGGCAGCTCATCCCAGACCGCGACAGCAAAACTAACCTGCGGATCAAGCTGCAATCAGCAGAAACGCTTCGACGACTAAGCATGAAAGACGTACTTTTCCCGCGAGACTGAAACTCTGCGCGTGGGCTTGCATTGCCCTTGCCTTGCGCAAAGCCACGCTGCTGGTGCCGTGCGCACTTCCTCCATGCTTGACGGAGGTCCAGACAGCAGCCTGCAGCATGGTGCGCAACGGGGGCTGCCGCGCATGCTTGACAAAGTGCATGAGCTTGCGAGCCCGAGCGCGAGCTGGACCCCTGCGCCCTTGCCTGGTCAGCCGTGGCTCGATGGCGGCGGCAGAAACATCGATCCCCAGATTGCGTTCGCCGGCGGCGCCTTGGACTTGAAACTGTCGAAGCTCGCGCGCCAGCTGAACTTGGGCCGAGGGAGGCGACGCAACGACGCGGCTCTTCTGTCGAGCGACGGGGAGGTGCACCTGGTCCAGCTCCATGTTCGGCTGGCCCCACTAAGGGCACCAATACTAAAACCACCATCAACTGTCTTAGCACAATCCCAAAAACATACTTTTTAAGGATTTACACCTAATGCTCAAACGTTTAGAAAAACAGACCCTGCACCACAGCGCCTGTCTTTATCTTCTTGCGATTGGGCAAGCCGTGCGCTTCCAGAGTCTACCCAAAAGTCTCCTCCTCCTCAGCTCCGAAACGTCCTCCTTCTCCTCCACCGCTTTCATCTATATTCCACCTCCGTGTATCGTCATCGTCGGTCTCTGTAACGTCCCCTCGTCCCTCCCCCTCCTCCTTTTGTTTCCTTGGGACGGTCGGTCGGTTCACCGTGGCTTGATTTGCTACGCTCCAGAAAGGTGAGCAGGTACAGTGGGCGGGGCAGCGGTTCCGAGGAGTTAGCACGGCGCGCGCACGCGTGTTTGTCATGCGTGCCCACTCGCAGTATTTTTTTTCAAATTATTGAGCGTTGTCGGCCACCTCGCTTTTTTTTTTCTTCAGTAGGGGCGACCACATGCGAATGCCATGGTTGTCGGGATGCCCAGGAGAGGAACAGCCACCGAGGAAGAGGACGAAGCACACCATCCATCGGCTGCCCAGCTTCTCATTGCCATCGTTTTCAGAACGCACGGCCACATTAGCATCTAGAAGGAAATCGTCGGCCAGCCCCAGCAGTTTGTGGCCCTTGTCAGATTGGTTATGTGATCTAGTGAAGGCTCGTTCTGCAGCTGTTCGAGATGGTCGTTCCGTTCATGCCGATGCTGCTTGTTTCAATTTGACATCGCGCTGCCTCTTGCAGTCGAGCGGCTCCCGAATTATCAACGAGACCGCCATCGTGGCCATCGTGGAGTTGACTGGCACTTCGCCGGAGGAGGTGGGCCCCGCGCTGAAGGCGGCGGCGGTGGCAGGACCCCGATTTGAATATCGCTTGCCTTGTTGATTCGATCGGGGCGGGGGGTAGTTGAAGAAGAAGAGGGGGTGGGTCTGCGAGGAGGGGGGGTAGTCCAGGTGGGCGGGGTGGCGGGGAGGGATCAAGCACAATGGAGCACAAGGAGGACGATGGGGGAGAGGCACGGATTGTGATGACGGGAGGGGGGCGATGTGGCACGGTGGTCAGGGAGCAGGGAGATGAGGGCGAGGGGGAAGGTCGGTACTGCCGCGCTTGCTGTGTACAGGGCTGCTAAAAGCCTAACTCCAAGACTGTACTTCGATCGGGTATTTCGGCATTGCTTGGATCATTCTCTCTTGGGTGCGTTCCCGAACACGGAGGCCATCATCGAACGCAATGATAAGTGACGTCAGGACAAAACCCCCATACCGCTAACTAGGAAAGCTGGAATGGCTGACAGCGCCTCTCAAAGAACTGGAGCGTCGGACCCGACTGATCGCTCAATTGCATGCATGCACCACCTCCTGCTGCCGCTTCAGCATGCTGAAGACTGCAACGCGTTGTTCTGGTAAGATTGCCCAATCTGTTTCTGAATATGGCATGCTCATCTGCGTTGACGGAGCTTCCGAATGCTTGGCCATCATGGGCAGCACGCTGAATTTACCACAGTTGGTTGAGCGCAATACTGCAGAGTGTTTGTTAGAAGCTGAACTTCGAAAGCGATCAGTTGGGAACGTTCCAAATGCATTCCACACTAAATCACGGGATTGGTGCCACGACTCTGCGAGTTCAAACATCCGCTTCGAGCGGGGACTTGTGGCGTACTTGAAACGAAACGGTTCGGACGGGTGGATATCAGATGGAATGCGCTGCCACCCACATAGACCGTACAATGCCTTCAAGAAGAGTTACCAACTCGTCGAGCCGATCAGCTCTGCACAGATAATCTCTGCATTGTGTATAAATAACAACGCGTGCTTGAGACAATGGCAGAAGATAGTTATCGAAACAGTCACTGAGAATATGCGGCCGAGGTTCGCCCCCCCGCCAGACTACGCGAAGGCTTTCAAGCGACAAGTGGCGTCGCTCTGCTTACGTGGGGCTGGGAATCAGTTGGTTCGTATATTGTACGCCTATGCGCTGCCGAATGGCGATTGGGCTGACCACACTGGCATCGATGTATGGCTCGATCCAGGTACGGAGGTACACAGGAGGGCGTTGGGGCGATTCATTGGCACGGCTATCGTGAACGTATTCGCGCCTCATTTGTACAGTGTGTACGGAAGGAACAAGTTGAAGCACGTCAAAGCTGCTTTCCAAAGTTCGCCAGCCTGCACAGGATCAAGAGACATCAAGCAGGGGTCCTCCCACCTGCGCATGCGCCTCCGCCAGCGCCAGAGCCAGCTGTACCTGGACCTGTCCATGCACCCCCAGCGCTCGTGGGCGCCGTTGCGGCCGAGGCGGGGGCGAAGGAGGAGGAGGACGACGACGACGCGCCCCCGAGGCCCGAACCACGGCGGGCAGACAACGACGGTGTTGATCCTGGCGACTTGAGGAGAGTTCGAGGTATGAAAAAGGATGAGCACAATCAAAGCACCAGGAAGGTTCTGGCTTTCGTTTGTGACAACCACGGCTGGGGCTACGACGCACTCATATTTCGCCAGGTCTTGGAAGCGAGTGGTAAGTTAAGCTTATGGCTGCGCAGATCGAGAGGTCGACAATCCCTTATCAGTGCCAGCAGCGCTTGGGAGCTATAAAACTGAAAGCCAGGGGCGACCACGGAGATGTGCAATTGCAGGGTTATGCGGCTGAGTCAGCAACATCAAGTTTGGAGCGTCGACTGTTCCCTACCCAGAACCTAGACTCTGCCTGAAGGGTTCTTACTCGCTGGGCTTAAAGGGGCCGGGCAGTGTTCCTCGCCCCGGGCGGTTCCCCCAGTATCCGCCCCACGGTTCCCCCAGCTGCGCCCCCTGGGTTCACCAAGCTCAGCTTAGCTTAGCTAAGCTTAACTTAGCATATCTCATCTTAGCTTAGCTTAGCTTAGCTTTGCCTAGCCTAGCCTAGCTTAGCTTGTACCACCTTAGCTTAGCTTAGCTTACCTTAGCGTAGCTTAGCCTAGCCTACCTAGCCTCGCTTAGCCTAGCTTAGCACAGCTTAGCTTACGTTAGCTTAGCACAGCATAGCGCGGCGCATCATTAGCACAGCATAGCATAGCATAGCATGGCCAAACATAACATAGCATAGCTCAGCATAGTATCGCATAACCTAGCGTAGCGTAGCATATCATAGCATAGCATTGCTTAGCATAGCACAGCGCAGCATCGCACAGCACAGCACAGCACAGCACAGCACAACATAGCGCCAAGACGCAGCATAGATGTAGGTGTAGGTGTAGTTGTGGATGTAGGTGTAGATGTAGATGTAGGTGTAGATGTAGGTGTAGATGAAGATGTAGATGTGAGTCTCGCTCTTGATGTTCATGTAGATGTAGATGCAGGTGTAGATGTAAATGTAGCTGTCGGTGTAGATGTAGATGTTGCTTTCCTAAACGCTCCAACTCCTAGGTAGGGTCGCACTGGGATAATTTTATGATTTGGGTTTGCTTCGCGATGGGGATGCGTTGTGAGTGGATCTAGTCCCAGATGGGTTCAAGAGTAGAAAGCGCTGCGCGCTTGCTTTCAAGCTTATCGTGTCTGTGGAGTGTTGGGTCGAGTCGATGCTCGTGGACCCTCATCTTGCTTACCCTACTAAGAGGTACCTTGCACTTGTGTCTGATGCAGGCGCCGCAGAGGTCGTCAACGACCGACGTTGCCTCTTTGACGAATGGGCTAGACAACTGGTGGATACGTGGAAGGACCACCCACTGCAGCTTCTTGTTCTTGCCCCCGTTCCACAGGCGAAGCTGCGATTCAAGGCCAGAATGGAGAAGAGGGATACATTGGAGATCGAGAACATGCACGCTGCTTTCAGGCGACGCGTCAAAGTGCGAGAGGTTCAGAACGTTGGTGAGGAGTTCAGCGAGCTAGCATCAGAGTACCACCTCGCACGGTGCAAGGCCAGACGAGAGCACGCGACGATAACGACTCCGGTGATAGATGATCCACCCCCATGCCCTGGTGCCGCTGGTCATAGCAAGCCTTGCAGCGGAGGCCGACAGAGGAAGCCATCGCCTTGGAATTCATTCGTCAGAGAAAAAACAATGGGATTGGAAGGTGATGCGAGTATACCCCCAGACACCAGAGAGAGATCAGTCGACAGTACAATGAGCTATCAGAGGCAGAGTTCGATGCGTTAAAGAAGCGGTGCGACGACATAGTGAGAGCTGGAACAGATGAGCAGGGCCGACTTCGATCGAAGCCACTTGGGCCGAAACCCAGAGACATCACTCGGCGAGATGATCAAGTGGATCGAAAGCTCAAGGACGATCGCATGGTTCAAGCATTAGCGCTCTCCGATGGTGAGTTGGAGTCAAAGATTCCGTGCATCGACGTCGCTACAACTACTGCCATGTCGGACCCCACGAGCGTGGACCTGGACTCGCTGGTGGCGAACGCTCGGGCTACATCTCGCGCGCTGGCGTTGACCAGGGCCGAACGAGAGAAGCAGGATATGACAGTGTTCCAGAAATGGCAGGACACGGAGGGCCGAACGATCGTCAACGATTTGATTGATCGTGCTCCTCAGCTGAAGCCGTTCGAGGCGTGTCTATCTGCGGTGCCTGATGCTGATCCTGTTTGCGAATGCTTGGGTGGCCCATCCACTGTTGCAGATATGGCCATCGCAATATCTTATATATCGAGACCTTCTGGGACTGGGCCTGGGAGAGCTATGTGCGCTGACATGGACAACTTGTGCCAAACGATTCTGCACGACGAGTCGCTACCGATACCCAGCGAAGCCGAGATCACGCCAGGTGCGAAACCATCTTGTAGACAAGTCGGCAGATGTATCTGCAGCAACCATGGCGCCATCATGTATAACATGTGGAATTGCTTCCTACGGGCTATGAAGGATAAGTTCGGAGGCAACGGCTCCAAGAACGACGTCAATCAGCGCAGGGTCTTCCTGCGCCTCCATGGGGTCGATCCGACGGCGCCCGAGGAGGGCGACGAGATCGCGATGGAGCTGCGGGATCTTCTTGGTCAGGGGCCCGTTCGGCCCCCGCGGCTGCTGTGGCTCAGCGTCGAGGCCCACAGCTGGAACCCCTACAGATCGTGCTTCATGCTCTTCAAGGAGAGCAATGCAGAGCACATCCACTTGAGCCACGACGAGGTATCCTTGGAGGCCTCAGGAGGGCAAATGTCAAAGCTCGGCGACTCTCCTCATGATCCTCCTCCTCCTCCTCTTCCTCCTCCTCCTCCTCCTCCTCCTCCTCCTCCTCCGTCTCGTCCTCATCATCCGCCTTCCTCCTCCTCCTCCCTCCCCCCTCCTCCCCCCCCTCCTCCCCCTCCTCCCTTATCCGTCCTCCCTCCTCTTCCCCCACTCCCCCCATCAGATCCCCTCCCAATGCCTGCTTGAATTACTGTGGATGGACCTGGGTCGGGGGGGGTCTCAAAGCGTAGTTGGTGCATCGCTTTCGGGACCCCTGAGTGATGATGCTGTCACGTGGGTAATTATCACTCGGTGATGTTCCCCGCTCAACCTGGACCTCGCCTCGCACGTTTCGGTCGCGGTGGGCGGGGTTGGTCCCCGTGGCACCAAACGTCGCGGCGAGCCCGACCGCTACCCAGGTCCATTTCGGAATCCAACCAATTGAGATAAAACTAACCCCCATTTAGTGGAAGAGGAAATATCAAAGTCAGTAAGGCTTGCAGCCTGAGCCTGCCTGGGAGACCTTTGGGCGGGGGCCCTATGAAACAGCGAGGGGGGGGGGGGGACGGCAACGCCAACGAGGGGAGGAAGGTGAGGGGCATTGGGGGGGATGGGGATAAGAAGGAGGAAGGAGATGAGGAGGAGGGGGGGGGAGGGGGGAACGGCGACGCCAGAGAGGGGAGGAAGGTGAGGGGGATAGGGGGGGGGTTAAGAAGGAGGAGGGAGATGAGGAGGAGAAATAGGAGTGAGGATAAGGAGGATGGGAGGAGGAGGAGGAGGAAGAGGGGGATAGGGTAGACGGCTTGCAACGTCCCCCTCGAAGGCTCCACCTGATCGACTGTTTGATGTCAGGCTCTTCGACACCCTCGATGTCAAGCTGCTATTCACTGTCAGGTGGTACCGACTCTGCGAGGCAGACGAGGTGGTACTGGAATCGTTTCGGCCTGGGTCCGCCGCGGTGCGACCGTATCCTTGGAGTGATGTTGGATATACCTGGTGGGACCCGCACCGCAAGACTAAGAAACGGACCACCGTCGATCCCAGCGACGCTTGCGACGACGAGGCCTACGTGGGCCCGATGCTGGAGGACGGCGGCGACGAGCCGCTCGGCGACGGCGACAGCGACGAGGAGGAGCCACAAGCTGGCGAACCTGCTGAGGACCCCCAGGGTTTGAAAGAAGCGAGCAGGCGAATGGGCATGCAAGGACTGGCAGAGGGTGGGAACGTGTGGGGGGGCCAGGCGGTGGAGGACGACGACGACAATTATGACGGTGATTCGAGGTGGAGAGGCAGGGACAAGCGAGGTGGGGCAGGAACATAAAGGAGGACGGTAGGTGAGCATCGGAGGTCACGGCAAGGGTCCTCCTCCTCCTCCTCCTCCTGCTCCTCCCCCTCCTCCTCCTTATCCTCCTCCTCCTCCTCCCTCTCACCCCTCTCCTTCTTCCTCTCCTCATCCTCCTACTCATCCTCCTTCTCCTCCTCCTCCTCCTCATCCTCCTCCTCCTCCTCCTCCTTATCCTCCTCCTCCTCCTCGTCCTCCTCCTCCTCCTCCCCGTCCTCCTTCCCCCCGCGGCATGAGTGGCCCACGAAGCTCGAGGGCGCGCTGCGCGGGTGCCACGGCGATGACGGCGACGACCAGGCCCCCGCCGATGGCACCGCCAGCATTTCAGTAGAGGTGACAGGGGGTAATGTCAGATGTTTTGCGGACGGTAGGTCCGAAGCTGTGTGCTCCAACCCACGGCGTCAAACCGATGCTGGGACGGCCTGCGAACTCACTCGAACGTGCCACGGGAGCGACACAGAGCCGTCATGCGGGCGCCCCGCTGGCACTCTCGCAGCATGGCTGGCCCAATGCCACACGAAACACGCGCGTGAGGAACATCGGCGCCCGTACAACATCATGTCGTTAAGGCGCCGTGATAGGATAGATGGCCGCGCTCTCGTTTGTAGGAAGCCCGATGGTTCGAGGACGTGCGCGTGCGAGAGGCCCACCAGACATGGCGAGCCCGAGGAGCCCCATGATCTCCCAATGGGATGGCAAGACGTCCGAGCTCCCACTTCCGCGGAGGGCCCGACAACACTCGCTTGCTTTCGTTCTTTTAGGCACGCCGTGCGGTCTCACCGTATGTTTGCTGGTCCCATTGGGCCTGGAACTGCATGGTATGCGCAGCCGCGCCGTCTGCGATGGGGGGGGGGCGCATGCAACATCAGGGGTTCGAGTGGCCCAATTGGGCGCATAATTTGGGGGGGGGGGGGGGGGGGGGGGGGGGGGCCGCACCCGCTCCCCGTCCCCCTCCGTCGTTACTTGCCACCGCGTCCCCATTCCAAGAGGGGCCTAGAATAATGACGTCAAGAGCGGTGTCTAAGAGGGGATTCCGACACGGGCATCCAGTCAGGTTTCAATGCGGGGGGGCCCAAGGGGCGTCCAAGAGGGGCCCGAAGAGGTGGCACTCAAATCGGATTTCCTAGAGGTGTTTCTGAGAGAGGCTTCGAAGAAAGGCGTCCAAGACTGGCTTCCAAGCGGGAACGGCAACGGGGGCTTTCCAGGAAGGCTCCCGAGAGGGTTCCAAGAAGGCCAATGGCGGGAATGGGGCGGCAACAGACATGAGCAGACGGCGCGCACGCGTGCAAGCTAGATTCTACACAGCCTCAGGGGAGGCTGCGAGTGAGGTATCGTTGACCTCGCGGCTGCTTGTTGCACTGGAACGGCAATCGAGTGACCACGCAAGCTCGCGGGGTGAGGGGATGGTGAAATTAACAACCCCTTTGCTCGTCAATGTCCACCATACCGCTGCCGCTCTCTGCCGTCGCTGGTCGTCGTATCGTTGATGGCCGCTGCGGGCCGTCGATCCCTCTCTGACCGATGCCACTGTGTGCGAGCAAGACTGGGGCCAATTCCGCGGGCCACGTCGCAGAATGCAATGTGCAAAGCATCCGCGCGGGGGCAACGATTACTTCCAATCAGCCCCGCGCTGCCCCCCCGCCCCAAAAGCACCCCGAAACAACCGAAACCTTAACACCTCCCCCTGTGGACTCTTTTCGTGCGCCTGCGCCCTGGAACTGCCCCCGGAAACGTCAACTTAGGAACGCGAGGTCCTTAGACAGACCCCCCAAAGGTCAGGTTACGCCAAGGGTGCCCTTAAACAGACCCTCCCAAAGTTCACTTAGAGAGCACCCCAAAAAAAACAGAACCCAGGAGATCCTTATCTGACCCGCCACACAGCCGAAACCTTACATCGCCACGATTCGGGCTTAAAACAATCCAGAAACGTCTTAAACAAGTAGATTCCGGCCTTATAGCGAACATTCATACTGCGTCAACGGATGAGGCCCGACAGCCACTGCAGCAAGGCCACCAATTCCTTAAAATAGAACAAACCCAAACAGCTGTAAACCAGCCCCAAACAGCCTTAAACCACCCCAACCAGCTTTAAACCAGCACCACGGGGCCATAAAAACCTTAGAAACATAAGAGGCATGCTTAAAACCACCCATGACGGTGCTAACACAGCCCAAACTGGTGTCGCACCGACCCGAACACCTGTAAATCATTTCTACGGGGCCCGAGGACCTCTTAAAACACATCAGAACAGCCTTAAAACAGCTCCGAACGGGAGGCCGTCCTGGTCCTAGTTAAGGTGGTTATGTGACGATTTAAGCATGATTTGGTCTGTTTTAAGCACCATTTAGGCGGTTTCAAGGTTTTGGCCCCGTATAGCTGGTTTAAGGCCGTGCAGGGCGGTTTTACGGCGAATGGCCAAGGGTTTAGAGCAGTTTGGGTTTGTTATAATGTTTTGGTCCTGCCGATTTACAGCTGCTTGGGCTGGTTAAAACGGTTTTGGGCTGATTTAAAACCATCTTGGCGTGTTTTAAGGCTGATTGGGCGCGATTTAAGGTTGTACGGGGCTGGGCGAAGGATGCGTTCAAGCCGCGGGGTATGGTTTTTAGCTGTTTTAAAGCAGTGCCGGGAGTGCATGCATGCACTGAAAAACAAAGAAACACAACTGAACACATACCAAAACGCCCCTAAACAGACCCGTCACAGCCTCATAACTCAACGGAACAAATAAGCAAAACCGTATTCGCCCCCCCCCCCCCCCCCCCCCCAAGAGCTTAAAAATGACCCAAACCATTTTACACCAGTCCCCACTGGAAATGCGATAAGACTGTGTTGCGGCCCCCCTCACCTTAAACAGACCCTATGGGGGGCACTTTAAGCACGCCCCGTCGTTAAAGTGTTCCCCAGAGGGCATGGTGTTAGCTCCGCCCCTCCTCGAAGTGTTCCCTCCGAAGTCTGTTTCAAGCGCGTGCTCTCCCAGGCCCCCCCCCCCCCCCCCCGCGGGGTCTCACTTCACCACCGCCTCCCCCGCATTATCCTTGCAACGCCCCCCCTTATGGTCTGCTGTGTTTAACCACCCCCTCCCCCGTCCCCTGTGTCTGCCAGACAGCTGACGTGCGCGACGCAAACAGCATCTATGTATTTGTACATGTTCGTATCTCAAGAGCGTGTCGTGCAGATCACCTGCGCGGCACATTTGGGCACCACCACTTGGCAAGCCAAAACGGCAACATGTGGCGCCATCACCTGGCAGGCCCACGACCCACCACCCACCCACCACCCACCACCCACCCAACAACCCACAACCTCTTTTGACCCAACTACCTGGCTTGGCAAATTAAGAGCCGATGGAAGCAAAAACTCGCACCATCCACCCCGCGCCCACCACCCACCACCCATCCATCACTCACCCACTGACCACCCACCGCCCACCACCACCCACTCACCCACCACCCACCCACCACCCACCCACCACCCGCCCACCACCCGCCCACCACCCGCCCCCACCACCCTCCACCACCACCCGCACCCCACCAGCGCCACCCCCACCCACCACCACCCACCCACCAGCCACCCACCACACACCACACCACCCACCCACCCACCCCACCCCATCCACCCACCCACCCACCGACCCACAACCATCACCCACCCACCACACAAACCACCCACACTCATCCACCCATACACCCACCACCCACCACCCACCACCCATCCACCACCCACCACCACCACCCACCGCCCACCCACCCCCACCCACCCACCACCACCCACCCACAACCCACCACCAACCCACCACCAACCCAACCACTGACCCACGCCCACGTCCCCGCCACCACACCACCCACCCACCGCCCACCCACCCCCCCACCCACCCACCCACCACCCACCACCACACCCACCATCCACACCCACCCACCCACCCCACCCACCACCCACCGACCACTCACCACCATCAATTCACCCACCACACCGCCCACCCCCACCACCACACCCACCACCCACCACCCACCCACCACCCCCACCCACCACACCCACCCACCACCCACCCACCACCCACCCCCACCACCCACCATCACCCACCCACCCACCACCCACCCACCACCACCCACCCACCAGTCACTCACCACCTATCGAGCACCCAGCCACCCACCACCCAGTATACCAGGGCGAGGGCCTGTGTTAGATACTTTGGCACGCGTTGCCGCGCTCCCCGCTGCCATTTGGGATCGAGCAAACCTCGCAGAGCGCGACAGCGTAACATGGTCTGTCCTCTACCAGCCTACGGCTTGAGAATTGCAACATGGCTGGTCGTGGTCTGTCAAGTCGCAGCAGTGGCCGCGGCGGGGACCGCGGCCGGGGCGGCCGCGCCAAACGCCCAGTAGCGCCGCCCGGCGCGGTCAGTGAGTCTGGAGGAGGAGGCGCCGAGGCAGACGCAGTGCTCGCTCCACAACAGCCCAAACGCCGTCGCATTCACAACAAGCTCGAGGAGGAGGTGGCCACCAAGATGATGGGCCCCACCATTCTGACCCAAGCACAGGCAAAGCTAACGCCAGGCTCCTCCAGCAACGGCAAAAGCTGTTATTGGGGGAAGTGCTCTTTCACGAAGGAGCGCCCGTTCTGCATGTATGCGTTGGTTGATGGGGCCCAAGGGCCCAAGGGGCCTGGGCTCGCGCTAGTCTCTTCACAAGAAGTGCGCTTTCCCGCTTTGGGATCCTAGCCCCAGGTCGTTTTAAAATTAGCCTGGCGAAGGACCCAACCATATGCAGTTGTGAATGCCGAAATTGTGCTGGGTGGTGGCGGACGCATGCGGGCGGTGCCACTGTGACCTTCGGTGGAGCTCCCTATGGGGCCACGAAACGCTGTACTGGGTGGGTGAGACGCGGTCAGCAAGGGCTGTGCTGCGTGGTGGCGGACGCATGCGAGCGGTGCCACTGGGACCTTCGGTGGAGCTCCCTATGGGGCCACGAAACGCTGCACTGGGTGGGTGAAACGCAGGCAGGGAGCAAGGGCTGCGCAGGGTGGTGGCGGACGCACGCGGGCGGTGCCGCTGGGGCCTTTGGTGGAGCTCCCTATAGGGCTACGAAGCGCTGTTCTGGGTGGGCGAAGCGCAGGGAACAAAGGCTGTGCTGGGTGGTGGCGGACGCAAGCGGGCAGTGCCACTGGGACCTTTGGTGGGGCCCCCTTATGGGGCCACGAAACGAACGAGGGGTGTGCCAGAATAGGGTGTGGAACCGCATGCCAGCGCAGCCACTGGGGCCTTCGGTGGAGCTCCCTATGGAGCCACGAAGCGCGTGAGGGGTGTGCGTAAATGGGGGGGGGGGGGGCATGCGGGCGCAACCACTGGGGCCTTCGGTGGAGCTCCCTATGGGGCCACGAAACGTGTGAGGGGTGTGCCAGAATGGGGTGTGGAACCGCATGCGGCGCAGCCACTGGGGCCTTCGGTGGAGCTCCCTATGGGGCCACGAAACGTGTGAGGGGTGTGCCAGAATGGGGAGTGGAACCGCATGCGGGCGCAGCCACTGCGGGCCTTCGGTGGAGCTCCCTATGGGGCCACGAAACGTGTGGGGTGTGTGCCAGAATAGGGGGTGGAACCGCATGCGGGCGCAGCCACTGGGGCCTTCGGTGGAGCTCCCTATGGGGCCACGAAACGTGTGAGGGGTGTGCCAGAATGGGGGGTGGAACCGCATGCGGGCGCAGCCACTGGGGCCTTCGGTGGGGCTCACTATGGGGCCACGAAACGTGCGAGGGGCGTGCCAGAATGGGCGTGGGAGGGGGAGGGGGGGGAAGGGGAGGAGGAGGAAGGAGGAGGAAGGAGGAACGCGGGGCGACGTCTCTTCAAAACGAGGACCCAACACCACAGGATGGTTGGGAACAATCCTTTTCGTGCGTTGGTGATCGGGCGTGGCGAAGTTGTGTTTTGCCTGCGCCTGCGGAGGACATCCCTGCTATGACTGCGCGGGATCCTGTTTGCGAAGGGGGCGCGCCGCTGTGCAAGGCGCATGCGAACCTATTCTTACGCACTGCCTCCATGATGCCAGTGTCAGAGGCGGCGATCGCGTTCAGGGCCGAACCTGCTGCGGCCGACGAGGCCGGGAGGAACCTGAAGAGCAGTCAGGCCCGGATCCCGTTCGCGCAGCAATCGGCCCATTCCGATGTGCACGCCGCCGTCGAGAACCTCCGAATGATGACTGGGTTGAACAAGCAAGAGTGGGAGAACTTCCACCACGCCACAATGGCGTTGAAAGTGCCGCATCCGTCTCATCCTTCGATCTGGGCATACAAAGAAGACGGGTCTGACGAGATGGAACAGCTTTGGCTTTTTAAATGGGCGCCCGCTTCTGGGCATCGCGGCGCAGGTGCCCGCGGGCTCGATCAACGCATTGACCACGCCGACCTTGCGCCAGGACAACCACCTGTACGACGGCCAGGGCAAGGACACGTTCAACTACTGCGTTGCGCACGAGCTGTCCAACTCAGGAGTGGACTGCGTGAAGATGAACGAATTGACCGCGCTGTCCGAGAGCACGGCTAAGACGCGGAGTGGAGACGTTGGACGGCGCACGCGCTTGGCTACGAAGTGGGCCCTGCAGACGTCGGCGACGGCGACGATGGTTGTCGCTCGATTGGCGCCGTGTCCAACGGCGTCACAGCTGCGCTAAGCCGCCCACAGCAGTCAAGCACGCCGCCTCCTGGCTCGACTGGCCTTATCGGGCCGCCGCCCATGTTCGGAGGGCCAGCCCCTGGAGCGCACGCGGGTGCCGAAGGGGAGCTGCCCGTTGGCGTCGATTCCTGAAGGAGTTCATGATGGATGGGGCCATCGACCTTTTGACCGACAGCATCGGGGCAGACGCGTTCGATTCCACGGGGGGGCAGGGCGGCGAGTCGAACGCCGTGGCCCCCCCTACCAGACAGTCAAGACCCCAAGCGAGCCCAGCGACTCAGGCGCCCCGACGTTGAGTGGAAAGCCGACTGCTGCAAAATACAGCGAGGCGCTCTCCTGCAAGACTGCGATGGCATCGACATCCTTAGGCTCCCTGTATTGGCACGCGTGCCAGTATCTCCAGAAGGTGGGAAACGACTTGAAGGCTGACGCGCAGGTCAAGGAACTTTGCGCCCACTTGGACGTCTTCGAGAAATGCCAGCGCTTCAACTCGAGGCGCAGCAACAAATTCACGATCAACGCCCTCGTCCATACGGCCGATGGATTGAGGACAACCGACCGCGACCTCCAGCCGCAACGTAGGAAAGTCCTGCGGCAGAAGCGCGCGGCGCAATTGAGAACGGATGCCGAGACGAGTGACGCAGTGGAGGCGTTACTGAAGGCATGCGACCCAGCTGATGTCGATCCCGACAACGGCCAGGATGACTCATCGCGTGCACCAACTCCTCCACGTGTCGAGCTTCACCATCTCAAGGGCGAGAACGACGCGGCCATGCTGGAGATGTTTTTTTTTCCCGAAGCTGCCATCGACTTATACCTCAATTTGTAGTCCTCGATGCACCCGCTTGCCACTCGCGCGCATGGCTGGTTGAGTGCGTGCTGCAAGAAGGTGCTCAAGCATGGGGCTGGTCTAACCGCGGCAATGCATGCGTTTATGGCCAAGCTCGGCGCGCTGCTCACGGCTGCAACCTATGCCGAAGACATGTCCATCATGTGCGGCTCGGGTGTCGAAGAGAAATGCAACGTTGCCACAGCTGTGGCTGACACTTCCTCGCCGTGCAGGCTTACCCGTGCCTTCGCGGACGTCGCCAGGCCCTGCAGGGTGGCCTCTGCAGGGATGGTTGAGGCGCGCCACGCGCTCCAGGTCATCGATCAGAATCGCCGGGCCCTTGAGCCCCTGCTGGATGACCTCGATGACACCATTGATGTGGATGGTTTGGGGGCCGACAGCTTCGTCGGCATGACATGCATCCCGGAAGGTTGCTACCAAACGCTGCTAAGTGTCCGCGCAGGTTCGGGGAACACTCAACCATGGCGAACTCCATCGAGACACAGATTGTGTCCAAAATCGAGCTGTACCACACCGTGCTGACTAGCTCGCCAGGCGATGTCAACAAGCTGACGGCGTGCAAAGCCATGCCGAGCCTTGCGCAGAAAGCCGCGTGCCAGTTCCCCCCGAGACCAGCATTGGTGACAACGTGTGCCAAGTTGAAGTATGATATAGAGTTGGCCCATTTCAGCTCCACGATCGACACCTGCATCGCAGGAGCGACGGTTGCGATGGGGCAGGGTACCGAGACGTTCGATACATCACTAGTGGATCGCATCGTGGCCGATGCCGCCAAGTGCAACGGCCTGGGCACCAACGAGGCGGTGGCCAAGCTCATTCCGCATCTCGTGACTTTTCTCTTCCAGTTGCGCGCAGAGAGTAGCTTTGAGGAGGGCATGGCCCACAAAGCCACCGAGTGCGCCAAGAAGCTCGGTGCACTGATCGACGACGCAGCGCGCCCCAGCCACCTCTGGTCAGATTTCCTCAAGCCAATAATCTTCATGGGGGAACAGCTTGACATGACGGGGCCCGCGCTGGAAGCCGCGGCCGCGCCCTCCAAGGGGATGATGCCGAGGGCCCCATGAGTTTCAGATCTTCGTCGACTTGCAGACCGCCACTGGGCATGAGCAGACATACTTCGCCCTGCTGAAGAGCAAAAGTGTTTTCACCGACCAGGTGACTGCTGTCATTCCGCTGACCGAGGAAGGCGCAACGAGTGCAGCAGAGATCCTTCGGGCGGCCACTGCAGTGATTACGGCTACCTTCATCGACCATATCCGTGACCTCACGGCAGAGCTGGAGCCCAATGCAGGTGGCGTCGGCGACAGCACCCACTACGTGGACAAGGCCCCAGCACCTGCCAAGTGAAGCTGGAGGGCGTTCTCCGCCTATGCCGCAGAGGTCTTTAGTCACAAGATTGCTGCGACGCTGCGCAAGCAAGTTGCCGAGATCGAGGAGGCTGATCGCTGGGCATGCCTAATCGTTCCAGCGGCGAGAATGGCCTCTCCAGGTAGATGGGCTGTTTTCGGGGGGCCGTTCTCCGGGGTTCCTGGATGCTTCTCGGCAACGCGGGGGGCGTCGATGGGGAGGGGGGGCCACGCTGTCAGATGAAAGCGCGCTGCAACGATCAGCCCCCGGGCGGCCAAGCAGTCTGGCATGCAGCTGCAAGCCCTGCTAAGCCCGAAGGCGAAGCCCGTCGAGCTGACCGAACATCAGAAGCAGGTCGTGGGCATGGCCCGCCTTGCCTACGCAGCTTGCATGGTTGTCAGCTCGCTCAACAAGATTTCTGATGCAGCGCAGAGGACAGTGGCCAGCTCTAGCGCCTACAACTGGGCGATTATGGACGGGCCCATCAAGATGGATGATTTCCCAGAGCAGCTGAAGAAGAAGATCCAGCCCTTTGTTTCGCGATGTGCGGCGATGCGCGTCAGCGAGTCGCTTGCGGGGCACTGCGAGGCCGTGCGACGCGCTCAATGCTAGAATTCGGCCGCCGCGAAGGTCCTGGCCCCAGTCGCCCCCCTCGCTAATCGCGGGGTTCATTATAGAGAGGCCCCGCGTGTCGAAGCCATGGCGTTTTGGAGATTGGTGGTTTAGTCCGCCAGTTCTTCTCGTTGGTCTCGCATCACCCAGACCTCAGCGACGCCCCCGCGCACAGAGGGAACAGTTGCGCGATGCTACAACGAGGTGTAGCATTGTATCACGTTGCGTCGGCGTCTTGCTCTGCGAATATCTGGGGCCACCTCAACCGACCCTAGTTGACCCTAGTCACCCCTCCTCTCACTGGCCACCCCTTGTCATCCCCTCCTCTCCATCTTCTCCCCCTGCCCTCCCCATCGCCGCCCCTGGTCCCCCGAGCCAACCCTGATCTCCCTGGTCTCGCTCTTGTGTCACTGCCTTCCCCTCGCCATCCCCTAGTCATCCCCCCCCCCTAGCCTCGTGCCCCTCCGTTTGCCCCCCCCCCTCCTCTTGCTCCGAACCCAGCCCCGAGCTGGAAAAAGGGGTCCAACTTTGAGCACGCATGTCGCTGCTGCGTCGCTCGCAGCGGCTCGGAGAGGTCGGCGGGCGGCGGGCCGCGGCAGCGGCTAGAGATCGACGAACTCTGCAATTTCCTGTCATTGGGTCTACTCGGCGGACGAGTGCGAGAGAAGAGGCCGAGGGCGGGGGGCGGGGGGTAAACGCACGCAGCCTCAACAATTATTCATATGTGTCGGGCCTCGAAGAGGCTTGCAATAGACGGCGCGGGGCGCGCATCCGATCTTCGAGGGCTCCGTGGTCGATCGAGCGGCACCCTGGCTTCCACGTTGGCGGCGTCGCCGCTGCTTCTAAAAAGTCAGACGCTTTCGCGCGCCCCCGCCAACCCGTCCAGCAACGATCCCAGGGCGAGTTCTTTTGGCCAGGAGAAGGGCGCGGGCGGGCCTGCGGTCACGCGAAGAGGGGGGCGGCCGCCTTACCACCGGCGCTTGACAGGGTCGCCCTTTTGCCAAGCTGGAGGGCGGGTGGGGAATTGAATGCCAGGAAAGGGGGGTGGGGACGGAGGGTGGCGGGCGGAGAAGTGGCCAAGGCCCCCAGCGTTCTGGAACCACCAGGGTCTCAACCGCCCCCCAAACCCCTCCCTGCCAGCAAGCGCTGCGGCACATCCGCACACGCGCGCAACACTGGCACCGCATGCGCCACGCCCTCAACACTGAGGGCCCAAGTCAACCTGCACATGCGGCGTGCGAGGTGCACGCAATCGTCTCAAGTTGCGGCCGTCACAAACGAGCGGCCGCCGAACATCAACACGCAAATTGTCACTAAGGGGTGCGCTGCACGAGCGGCCAAGGCTTTGGGTAACGCGGCTAACCTGATGTCGTCGCGTGCATGGGCGGGGCGCGAAGCCCCGCATCCTTTTGTAGATTTGCGGTTTAGCGTGCCCCCTGGCCTACAGGGCCTCGCAAACGCGCCCCTTTCCGACCCGGTGGAAACAGTTGGGGAGGAATCGTATTACCATGCCCCCCCGTGTATGGACGTTCAGAGACAGCTTCCCCATCGAACTCGTTTGCGGCACAACGCGCGCGAGTTTCCGAATCGCAGTGCGCACGACCGCCGCAGGCTCGCGCCTGCCGCCTCGGCACAAGGACCATGGGCCGCCGCGGCCGCCTCGCGCGGGCTGCAAGGCTTGAGAAGAGGCGGAGGGAGGAGAAATACAAAGAGGATGGGGAACAGGGGGGCGACGGGCAGGGAGAGGAGGGAGGAGAGCAGGAAGAGCATGGACACGAGCATGTGCAGTGGCTTGAGCAGGAGCAGAAATGAGAGCGGGATGGGGCACATCAGGAACAGCATCAGGAACAAAAGCGTGGGCATGAACACGAGGAGGACAATATGGTCGGACCTAGGCCAGACGAGCATCCCTCAAGACCATGAGGTCATCCGTCGACCAAAACAAACAGAACATCCAAGGGGATTCTCACCACGATGCGCAATAACATCCAACAAACACGAAGAACATTGGGGCAGCCTGCCCGAACCGACCTCGATCTTGTGCCTCGGTCCGACCGTAGTGGCTCTGGCCGGGTAAGCCCCGAGCCCCTCTCCAGCGCAGCGTGTTCTCGCAAGCCCCTCCTGGGAGAGGACCTGAGCCGTCCCAGGGCCCTCTTGGGGACTTTTTGGGTCTTCTTGGGGCCATCTTGGAGGCCTCTGGGGCTATCCAGGAGCGTCGGAAGCCCAAGAAGGCGAGAACGCTAAAATCTGTCCAAAACCATCGGCAGATCTGTTCTGGAGGCCCTCAATGGAGTTCTTTTGAGGCCCTCTTGGACCGCCTTGAAGGCCTGCCACCTTATCTCGCCAGGTTGCCTGCTGACTCCGCGCGCAACGCTTGTCGCCTCCCACAGCGACGATGTGAACTCCGGTCGCGCCGGACGGGCGCGAGGTCGCTGTCCTCGACGCGCACGTAGTGATCGTCAAGAGACAGCTTGGACACTGTGTCCACGAACTCGTCTACGATGGCGGTCTGCAGAATCTCGCCGACTGCCGGCGGAGCGGGGCGGCGGACTAGGAAAGCAGAGCGCGACCGCCGCCGCGGCCAGTCGCGGGTGGATTCCGATACCTGCTCCGCGACAGAGGGCCAGAAGAGCCAAGCAAGATTGCGGACGTGGTCAACCTCACCTTGGTGCTTATTACGTGGATCATATTACATTGCATCACTGGGCGGCCATCACAGGTCAGCAACTGGCAGCGAGGTGGCAATTGATTGTTGTGCTTTGCATGATTGGCAGCATGATCAGGAAGGCCCCTGAATAAGATGCGAGACAGCAGAGCACAGCGATTGGGATGGCTATGGTGTAGAATCGCACTGCGCTGCGTTGCCCTCGAGAGTGTTGTTTGACACGATTTGACTTACGCTGCCTTCACATGCGCTTTCCTATAGCCTTTCCCCCTCCTCCTCCTCCTCCTCCTCCTCCTCCTCCTCCTCCTCCTCCGCATCCCTCTCATCCTTTTCTTCTCCTTCTTGCCCCTTCCTCTCGCTGTCGTTCCCTCTCTGAGCCCAACGTGGGCTTTAGAAGCGCTCTGCTTTGCTGCGCTCTTCTTTTCTTGCGCCTTTCTTCCATGCCCCCCTCCTCGCCAGGGCCGCCTGTCGTCTGGCTCGGTAACAAATCAAACAGGCGCGACCCCCATTAGGGGGTTTTCTTTCTTCCACAACAGTTCAGAATTCGTATGAGCGCAATGCAAAGCAATGCAATGCAAAGCATTGCTTTGCATTGCTTGGCAATTATTGGCTTTGCTTGACATTACTTCCCTTCGCTTGCTGTTGTTTGGCCTTGTATGACATTGCTTCGCGTTTATTGCCATTGCCTGGCGTTGATCGTTATTTCTTGGCGGCATTGTTCGGCATTCCTTGACATGACTTGGCATTGCTTGGCATTGTCGTCGCATTGCTTGGCATTGCTTGGAACCGTTGCTTGGCAATGCTCGGCATAGCTTGATCCGTTGTGCAAACAGGACCGAGAGTGTCACTTGTTCGCATGGGCTGGGCAACCAGATCCGAGCGCGTCACGTGTTCTGCGCTTTGTGTGCGGTGCACTGCTTCGCGTTAAATGGCATCACTTTGCATTGCCTGGCGTTGCGTGACGTTGCTTGGCCTGACTGTGTGTTCCTTTCCATTTCTTGGTGTTAGTTGGCACTGCTTGGCATTGTTTGGCGCTGATAGGCCATGTTGGGCATTGTTTCACACATCTTTCGTGCTCGCGTTGAACTGCAGCCGCATCATTTTCCAAAGAATTCGCTAGACTGCGCACGAGCCGAACAATTTCACGGTGCGCATCTGAGCAGCAATGTCGCATTATGGTGGCCGCGCCAAGGTCCATTACCATGGCTGGGCCAACATCCCTCACAATGACCGCGAAGATCTCCACGAATCACACAGTAGTAAGCAAATCACGTGATATCCCGACAGAACCACACAACTGTAATCTGCGGAGCGAGTGTTCATTCCGCACACGCAAACATGAGCCACTGGACTTTACGCGACACATGGATCGGCAAGACTAGCCGACGAGACACCCAACTCGTGCAAAGCGATATTGCGAACGATCCATTGTCCGTCTGGCTCGCTGCCATGGCAACGAACCCTGGAAGCGTGACTCAGCGAAGCGATGGACACAGCGGCAGACATGCAAGCAGCGGGCGGTCAGCGCCTGTCATCGAAACCACCGCGCCTGGCTCGAAAACCTTGAAGATGGACCCGTCTTTGTCCTCCCGCCCAGACCTCCGCTCTGAGCTCTGCATCGACAACCCTCGGCGCAAGCCACCTGGGCGCAAACCTACACCGACGCGGCGCTGCCCAGCCCGAGAAAGTGGCGCGAGCTGGACCTGTGGGCCCGGGGCAGGCCCAGCCGCTGCCAAGGACGCGGGGCAAGTTCGAGCTTCAGGGACCTTCACTGCCCTATCGCGCCGATGTCCGCGTCGAATCCGCGTCGAATTCACGAATAGACATCGCATCAGTGCCAAATTCACGTCGAATCCGCCTCGAAGAGTCGTCGGGCCCCAGAAAAGAAACGCCATTCACAGGACAGACGAGGTCCCCCGAAGTTGCAACGTAAGACAGGGCGCGGGTCGTGGACGTAGGCGTCCGGAAGAGGGCCGGAGAGGGGGCGCGGACGCGGTGGCTGGAGGCACCGAGGGCGGAGCGCCAGCCAGCACCTTAACTGGAGAGGAAGAAAGCGGGGACCATGACCAAGACTGGACACGCGAAAACGTCGTGCCAATCTTGGTAACCGTCGATCTTGGTCAGCGTCACTTCGCGGGTCATCATCGCGAATCGGCGACGGTCGACATGGACCATGACCAAGCGCGGCATCGACAAAATCCCGTGTCATCTCGATCATGATGCCCGTGTCTCTTCCCTCGAAGAACGCAATGAGAGGGCGCGGGGAAGTCGCCAAGGGACTGCAGGTTGCTGGCCCGGGGAGGCTCAATCAGCACGCGCCCGCGCAGGGTTGATCAGGTAACAGGCGGAGCAACAACCAGCACCAGAAATAAGTGAGAGGGCGCGGGCGAACTCGTCAAAGGCCTGCGGGTTACTGGCCCAGGGAGGCTGAAGCAGCAAGCGCCCGCGCAGGATTCATCAGACAACGGACCTACAGAGCCAACGTTCCCTTGCTAGGTTGGTGGTCGGCACTTCGCCGACATAACGCGCAACGACGTCATGTAGTTACCCTTGTCCACTCTCTCGCCCAAATCTCGCTCCTGATACGGCGCCACCAATGGTCCCGAACCGAATCCAACATTGGCAACGACTGCGTCGGCGAGCTTCAGAGCAAACCGACATGTTCGTGCTTCGGCTGCGTTGCCCTGAGCTCCCGTGCCGAGACATGGGAATACATGGCGTGCAAGAGCCATCTGCGATACTCCCCAGGCCCTACCTGCCTTTCAAGAGAATTCCAAGAAGGTTCGTGGTCCCTCCAAGGTGTGCATCCACGAGGCGACTTCCGCGGCAAGATGGCTTGCTAGGCCGTCAAGAGGGTACTCCCAACGAACTGACAACAAGTGATAATCAAACGCACTACCCTATCCGCTTCTCGTGCTGATTCCAAACGCATCTTCATCTCCTCTCTTTCCCCATTCAGTCGACCAGATTAGGTGGACACGCCTACCCCCACCAACACATATCAAAACCAAAGCGAAAGGCTTGTCACTGGACCCCTGTACACAATACTTCGACCCACGAGGCGGCTACCATGTTCAAAACAGCACAACTGCTGGCCACTAAAGTTCGAGGCGCACAAAGAACGGGCAGGGAGTCGCAATGGCCGTGCTTATGGAGCGGACACGAGGACCCGTACGTGCAATTAATCTGGGATATTTGCACGTGTGCCCTGCTGAAAACGAACCTCACGCCACAGTTGCGCAGCACGGTCCATATCCTCCAAGCCTGCCACCCCGCTCTGTCAACATATGTGACTTCGCCTTCCGAAGGACCGCGATCGATCGTCGCTTGGATACAAAAAGAACCAACCCCCTCCAGGAAACCAAGGGAGGGTAAAAATATCCGCCCCCCTTGCCCAGGAACCATGTGGGGGGAGGGGGAGCCCTATCCCTCCCCAGAAACCGGAGGGGGAGGGTGGGGGGGGGAATTGCAGAACCCCCCGTTCCTTCCTCGGTTCGGACGGGGGGGAAGGATGGGGGGGAATGGGCAGGAGACGGCCACTCCAGAAGTCGAAACGAGGCGGGGATGGGGGGGACAGGCCGTCCCCGACGTCCCCGACGACGACGACGACGACGACGACCACGACGACGACGACGACGACGACGACGACGACGACGACGACGACGACGACGGTCGGGCGGGACATTACATGCAACCTTCGCTCTGTGATGGGGCGTCCAATCGGGCTGGCGGGCGGGACAGAAATGTAAACTGCACTCTGTCATAGGGCCGAGGAATGTGTACAAGCTGGTCGCGCGGGCGGGCCAGCAAACAACGACGCCAACGCCGCCGACAACGACGACGAGGGCTCCATCCAACTCCAATAGAACCCTGCGAGTAAGGCTGGATCTAGCTCTAGTAGAATCCAACGGGGCTGGACCCACCTAATGGAAACGCAGGGTCCAGTCCTGATAGAGCCCCGCTAGGGCTGAATCCACATCTCATGGACTCTACAACCAGAGGCTGGATCCAGCTCTCATCGAATCCTGCCACTAGGGCAGGATCCAGCTGTAAAAGAAAGCTACTGGGGCTCGATCCAGCTTTAACATAATCCCGCAAAAGCTCGATCCAACTCTAAAGCAATCCTACCCGGGCTGGATCAAGTTCTAATGTTGAATCCTGCTACTGGGGCTGGATCTAGCTCTAATTGAATCCCCTACTAAAAGTCCATTCAACTTGAATACAATATCCTACGATAGGCTGGATCCAGCTCTGGTAAGATCCTACTAGGGCTCAGGGCTAGGTCGTCGCCGCCGCCGTCGTCGTCGTCGCCCTTGGCGGCCCCTCCCCCCGTCCGAAACCCCAAGGGAGAGGGGAACCTTCTGACCTCCCCCCCACACACACCCACAGTTCGAACGGGGGGGGTCCGAATACGATGCAGGAGGACAAGGCTCGTTATTTCCTATCCTTGCTGCTAGCCTGCCATGTCGATCGCCCATCCTTGCTCGAGGCGACGAGACCGAGCCCAGAGACCCTGCAGCAACGAAGAAGGCCATCGAGACCGAATCAAGGGAGAGAAGGAGATCGCTCAACCTCCTTCGAGCGAAGGGGCCCCGACTGAGCTTTGTGAGGAGACCGCCAAGTACCAAATCATGATCCAGAAACTGCGACACGAAATCGACTGGCACCAGGCGAACCTCTTCGAGCTCAACGAGGGCGGTGATGCGCACCCGGCGCCTGCTCCGATCGGCACTGCGATCGGCGACACGGCAGCTCTGTTTCCCCGTCTGATTTCGATGCAAGAAGATAAGGCAAAATATTCCCAATCCCTGCTGCGAGCCTGCCATGACTATCGCCCATCCCGGCTCGAGACGAGGGTGGGCGGGTATCTTCCCTCTGACAGAGCCTGCAGGTTGTAGGCACGCCGCGATACTTGGCTCGCGGCTGCAGCGTACGAGGACACAAGGTGTCCTGCCTTCACATTGTCACAGTTATCGAGATAGTCGTTGCAGATGTGTGTATGTATAGAGATACCTCTCAGAGCCTGACAGTATCACCAGCGTGATACCTACTCCGTATAGGGATATGTAAGGTTCAAACGAAAGGGGGATCCGCCCCCCCACAAGTTGGGAATGGGAGGCTGTTTTATCCCCCTCCCCCACGAGTTGGAGGCTTGCTCGTAGTGGCAGAAACCCCTCTTTTCGTCTTCAGCTGGCAGACCTCCCTGGCGTCACAAGCAGCCAAACAATCAGCGTTCGCACGCACTGAACTAGCCAGCGCACGCACGAGAACACTGATCACCGAGCCCGTTCGCCACTTTGCAAAGCGCATCAAAGGCCAATACCTTTTCTGCAACGACTCACGGAACGGACGTTGCACAACGCTCCCGTCACAAGGATCAGTTGTCGATTCTCCCAAACGTGCTTACACGTGCTGCCTCCATGGACATTCCTTCTTGCTTACTTCACACGTCGGCAGGTAACTATCTGCTCGAGTTGCCTGAGCAACTTCATAGCAACTTGGCAAGCAGAACAGCTCTCGCCCCAACCTGCATCGGCCCTCCTTGTCCACAATCCCAACATATGCTGGTGTTCTCAACCATTGCCACTGCCCTCTTCCCTCCAGGTAAACAGTCTTTGTTCTCTTCATAGGGTCGTCAGAAACTTCAGTCGATACCGCCTGCCGCCCAAGAGAGGCACATTCTGTCACCAAATGGCACTGCGCACTCGCAACGTGTACGTGCTCCTCGACTGTTAGCGAAGCGCGCGGAACTGATTATGCTCACCAGCCCTAGGGAACCAGGTGGTTGAACGGTCCAACTCTTCGCAACACCCTTGTGAACACTTCGGGAAAGAAGGTACCCTTTCCCTACACCCTTCCCTGGGTCTGGAGCGGAGGGGGGGATGGGTTAGAGGGTACAGTTGCTCTCATGACGGCTCTAACATTGCCCCAACGACCCTAATGCTGCGTCCGATATGGCTTCGCATAAGCAATGCTGGTCGAAGGACACGCCCACTGTGCCCATAAGAGTTCAAACACATAGCGCTGTTTCTATGACTTGAGCTTCTCGCCTGTTTCACTTCTGATGGAGTTCTGCGGCCGTAAGGTGGCCCCAGCATCGCCCAAGAGAGCCCCAACAATGAGTCCAGACGGGCTCCGAGAGGGCCCCGAATACCGACAAGAGCGCCCGAAGAGCGTCCCGAGAAGGCCCCCCAGAAGCGTGGTGTCTGGTCCCAGGGGAGGTGGACCCTAATAGTGTACCCCTCCTTTATTGATAGATGCCTTTCAAGATGGGCACATAAGGACCCCGAAGACCCGCAAAAGGGCCCCAAGAGGGCCTCCGAGGCTTCCAAAGGGCCCCAAGAAAAATGCAAGATGGCTCCAAGAGGCATCGGCTCTGACGTCGTCGTCGACGTCGTCGTCGTTTTGGGTTTCGCTTCTGGACGGGCTCGTGGGGAAACACGCAGCGTCTTGAATCCCCTGGCTGGTAATACCACCGCATCTATCAAATACTCGCCGTCCGTTCCCTCTCGCAATCATTATTCAATTGTCCGCCTGCTCTGGGAAGTTGTCTCGGTTTGCCATGCGCTCAGAAACTCGCCCACTGGCAACCATGTGCAGTCAAAGGCCTCTCAGCAAGCCTGCGCTATGATTACTGTCAGTCGAAGCCCAAACCATGTCCTGCCATGCAAATTCCATGCCCCACCGAATGCACTGGAGATGTGAAAGGTGCCAATATCCAAAGAATGAGACTCACGACGTTGTACGTCTTCTCCGGCACGGTCAGCCGATGGCGAAAAGCTATCTCCGAATCCTGAGCCGCAAGATGAACTCGACAACTCCCTCTCTCTCTACAAGTGTATGTATACACATATACACATACACACATATAGATGTATATGTATGCCTTCTACATATGAAATTACAAAGGAAAAACCCACGGGTCGCTGGCACCCCCCCCGTACAGGTAACCCCATCAAGCCATTGAGGACCCCCCTGGAGTTATCATTAGCACAGCACAGAAAATAAATAATTCTGGGGGGCGGGTTTCGCCGAACGATATGATTAGCACCGCGCAAATGGAACGAACATAAATAATTCGCGCGCCACGGCTCGGGTGGTATCCTAAGTGGAATTGTGATAAGAATAAGAGTGGCATACGAGTAATAATAATGAGGATAATAATAAGGATGATGGTACGAGTAAGAATAATAATACGAATAACAACAACGATAATAAGAGTAGGACTAACAACCATAAACATTATACTAATAATGAGATCCAGGAAACAGATGATGATACCAATAAGAAAAATGGATAATCATGATACTAACAATCCAAACAAACTATAGTAATATTGCACATGGGAATACGAATACGAATAGTAATCAGGAAAGGTATACACATACAAGTAGTAATAATGGTAATCATAATAAGAGTACACATAAGAATACTAATCAGAATCATAAGCCTAATCCGAATAATAATCACAATAATAAGAATAATACTCATAACTAGAATACGAATGATAATGTTAATCATAATGAGAATACACATGTGAATACTAATAAACAATATTTTCTCATTCTCTTTCTTCGTATTTGTCATATACTATTTGTATTACCACCCCTGTTGAACAATTGTTTTTTCCCGGCCGTCGTGTGGGGTAGTGCGTCCGAGGATATCGCCCCCGCCACGCACGGCGCGTTATCCTAGCACCGCACCCGCACAACATAATTACGACAGCTTGTCCAAAAAGACAAGGAGTACAATAAGACCAATCAGCATACAAATAAGAACAATATTACGAATCATACAAATAATAATGCGAATAGAGTAAGGATACGAATAATAAAAATACGAAAGCAGACGGGTTCGCTTGCTTCTTTCCTACCTCCCTTATTTCTCTCATGTTCTGCATCATCCTTATCCTATACGATTCATATTACCACACTCCTATTGAAGAATTGTTTTTTCCCGGCCGTCGTGTGGGATAGTGCGCATCCGAAAATATCGCCCCCGCCACGCACGGCGCGTGTTATCTTAGCACCCGCACCGCCGGAATTATTCGCCCCATCGTAGGCACGGACAGTTCCATTTCAAAACTGGGCTCTCCTTTTCGTGGGACTTAATGTTGTTACTGTTGGTGTTGGCGGTGTTGTTGGTGTTTTTGATGTTGATGTTGTTGTTGTTGGTGTTGCTGTGACTGGCTTTGGTGTTCTAGATATAATTTTGATTGCTGGTTTTATTGTCGTTGTTCGTGTTGGTGCCGTGCCGTAAGGGAGTCTTGAGGAGGAGGAGCAGGAGGATGATTTGTTCTGTTTAGCTGGGCCAAGGCCTCTTGACTGAGGCCTTGGCCCTCGGTTTGATGCGTAATGGCGAATACGAGCAAAAACGGCTACGGGGGGAGGAGGAGGAGGAAGAGGAGGATCCCTGATGAGGAATAAGAGGAGGAGGACCCCTGAGAAGGACGAAGAGGAAGAGGAAGAGGACCCCTGCTCGGAAGGCCGAGCGCTGGGAAGACGCGCGGCCACTCCAAATCTCGCCCAGACTGACCACCTGACGCAGACTCGTCTGCGTCCAGCGCAGTTTCAGAGGATGTCTCAGGCGAGGCGCTTGTTTCAGAACCACAAAGAAACCATATCGCGATAATGTTTCAGGCGGTTAGCGTCTTTCGGCGAGCAGACTCGTCTGCGTTCACATAGGAGTGCGAGGTGCCAGGGCAACGTTTCTGGGGTGCCGGGTGCGCTATACTTTCGCCGGAAAGGGGGGGGTTTTAATTGCTTGATGCGGTTAGCCCCGCCGCCCCCCAAAAAGCCTCAAAAAACTTCCAAAGGGCACCCATGACTTTCTTGCGGCGGCTCCAGAGGCACCCATGGAAGCGTCGCGACGATCGCAGACTGAATTTACCGTTGCCCAAAAAGTCAATGACCTTCCCGTCACGCCATCGACAGGCCGAATAGGCCCCCAAGAACTCTCCCTAGAGGACCCCGAGAAGCGAAAATCGCTGCTTTTCTATTGTATTGTTCGATGTTTTTCCCTACCTAGGCTCTGCCTAAAAGGGTTCTTAATCATTTTGCTTAAAGGGGCGGGCAGTGGAAATCGCACCGGGCGGTTCCCCCGGTCCCCTGGGGGCCAAGCGAAAGCAACAGCAAAGGTAAAAGCAAACGCGCGGTTCCCCCAGTTGCGCTCCCTGGGTGCCAAGCAAAAGCACAAGTAAAGGCAAAAGCGAAGGCAAAAGCGAAGGCAAAACAAAAGCATAGCATAGCATAGCATAACATAGCATAGCAGAGCAGAGCAGAGCCTAGCCTATCCTAGCGCAGCCCAGCCCAGCCCAGCCCAGCCTAGCATAGCGCATCACAGCATCCACCATTGCTGCTGCAATATATATATATATATATATATATATATATATATATATACATGTATAAATATATGTGTGTGTGCGCACGTATGTTCCATGCATGTTGTCCGTCTGTGGGCCATCTTGAGCCCTTAGTGAGGCAACTTGAGCCCTTAGGAGTCACAAAGGTTTCGCACATAGCACCGGCCGGGAGACACGAAACCCGACGTATTATCGCATGTCCTAAATGTCTTTCCATGCGAATAGATGTGTATATATACATAACACCCATGTGGAATGCTGCATGTGTGTGAGCGCGTGCGTGCGTGCATATATTTGTTCAGCA
This sequence comes from Prorocentrum cordatum, assembly GCA_963575745.1. Taxonomy (NCBI): domain Eukaryota; class Dinophyceae; order Prorocentrales; family Prorocentraceae; genus Prorocentrum; species Prorocentrum cordatum. The sequence continues at coordinate 199,734 of CAUYUJ010018452.1, forward strand.
CCGCGTCGTAATGCCTTTCATCCTCGCTGCCGTTCAGCCTGACTTTCGCGACTCGCAGAGCCACGCGAGAGCGCGCAGCAGTGGCGAGGCACGAGACCCAGCATGCGGTGTTGAGCATCATGCAGAAAACAATGCTCCAAGTGTTCAGTGTTGTCCGCCTCCTCAAAGTCGAGTCCAGGATCCTCGGCGCCAGAGGCAGCCGCGCGCGAGCCCCGCTTCTGCATGCTGCCCCGCGCGCGGCGCCTCGGGCGCCAACGCCAGAGGCGTTGTTGAGCCGAAAAAGGTGCGATTGACGACCGCGCTGGCGGCTGCGAAGATGGGGGCGGGCACGTGGGCGAGCACGGAGAAGTCTAAGAGGCGAAGGCAAGGGTAGCGCGAGGCGGGGGCGAAGCTAAGCGCGAAGATGACCTCGGAGCAGAGGGCGACGGTGAGGAAGATGAGGGCGGGAGCGAACCTGAGGATGAAATATCCTCGGGCAGGGGTAGGGAGTCGGTTGCATTGCAGAGAGTGAGGGCGAGGTCGGAAGCAGCGCCAGCATCGAATTGTAGCTCGCACGATGGTTGAGAGGAGCAGTGGCTTCTTCATCATGAGATGGCGCAGAAGATGAATCCCTCTTGCCATCTACGCAAGGACCGCAGGGCGCCAGAGGCAGCCGCACAGTTGCGCCAGAGCCAGCAACCGCCAGCACGACATGCGCATGAGAATGAAACGCTGCGCACTGTCAACGCAAGGACGGTGCAAACACCCTCCTTCGCGGATGTGCTTAGCCATGGCGTCGACGCGATCGCGATTCAGCTCCAACTAGAGCGCGCGCCGCGCGATCGCCATGCACAGAGGTCCCAGGTATGCCGGAAGAGGCCGCGAAGCGAGATGGTCACAGAGATCCATCGCGCAGCGCGGAGAGCGCGACACATAGTTCCGCTTGACACGCCAGAGGCAGCGAGTGCCGAGCGCGGCGCGTCTGCGAGGAACACGCGCTGCGCGCGGCAGCGGACGGGCTCCCAGCTCTGGGAGCCCCACCCCCGCACGAGAGGCATGGTTTTGCGCTGATCACTGCGTGGGCTCCGAGAAAACCGCGCCTGCGCAATAAACGGCAAGAACTCCAGGATGCCACAGAGGCGCCTGTCCCACACGACCTGCCAGTTCAGATCCGGACGCGGCTGCTGCAGAACCCCAACACGCCAGCGCGGGCGCTTAGTAGTAGGACCAGCAGGAGAACCAGCGGGACTGGCGATGCCAGAGAAAGCCTGAGAATCTGCGGCGGCATCAAGCCCCGAGGAGCCAGCGGAAGGAGAACCGCTGCGAGTGGCGGTGCCGGAGGAAGCCTCAGGATCTGCTGCGGCGGCATCAAATCCCGAGGAGCCATCAGAAGGAGAACCAGCGGACGAGGCGGCGCCAGAGGCAGCCTGAGAATCTGCAGCGGCAGGAGGTCCCGAGGAGCCACCCTGCTTCAATCTTCCTCTCACACGTGCTGGAACCACAGCAAAAAGATTACCCAAGTCACCAAATGCAGTAACAGGGGGTGCTGGCCCTGGCATCGCTTCGCCCTGGATCACCTCCGCGTCGTTCTGAGAAAGGCAGAGGAAGCAAATGAGATCATCGAGCTCATGCGCGGCGCCAGAGGCAGCCCACAAATCCTGAGAGATAAGCTTGCAAATCTGCACGGCGTCCTCGTATCCGATATACCCGGCAGCCTCGATCCCCTTCTCAGCGCCAGAGCCCACGCCAGCAAGCAAGAGCCAATCCCTCTCGGAGAAACTCAGTCGGACGCCCTCTGCCCGGAAAAGCCACCGCAAGAACGTTGTGCGCGCATGCGTCGCATGTGACCACAGCCCCACCCCACGCAGATGCACCTCGTTTTCGACGCACGTTGCGCCAGAGGCAGCGGCCGCGCCAGACACAGCAAAGGACGCCGCTACAAGTTCGGTGGCAACCTCCAAACGGCCAGCGCGCAAGTCCTCCATGAGGATTTCGAACTCACACTGCCCTGTCCTCCCCTTGGCCCGAGTCATCACGAGGTGATCGGTGAAAAAGTCAGCGGCCGCGCCGCCCAAAGCACGCACCTTCGATCGCGGCGCGAGCTCCACGGTGGCCTCGCGGCGATTGGCAGCGACCGCAGAAGCCTTGCACGATCGCCATGGCCTCCTGCCACGAGCGCTCGTACAAGGCTGCGCGGCCCTGTGCGCCGGCCGCCAGCAGTTCGCCCTTGTGGCGCAGCACATAATTGAAGATTTACGCGGGTGCCCACTTCCAGCAGCAGATGAACACCGCGCAGAGAACCTCCACGCGCAACGCGCCACGGGCAGCGAAGTGCTCTCGCAGCAAAATGCCCGCCGCAATGCCCATGCGAACATCGCGCCGGCGACGCAGCGAAGCGACGCACCCGCCCTGAACGAAGTCACCGAAGAATTTTGCGACGTTCCCGAGGAGATTCTGCAGCCGCTTCATCTTCAAATGTTGCCCCGTACGTCCTGGGCGGAACTCTCTACAATCACGATTCCTGCACGAGCCATCATGGTCGCGGGAACGTTGCTTGCAGGTCCGGCAAACCTCCCCCATCGGCAACAAAGTCAGCAATGCGCCAGAGGCAGCAGGCGCGCCGGAGGCAGCGCCTCACTTGAGTTTTTCGGTTGTCGCCCCCAGGAGAAGGAGGCGTCTGGCCCATGCGCGCGGGTGGTTGCCTTAAGCCGAGAACTGCCGCAGTCTGATCCTCTCTGCCCTGCTGCTGCTGCGGCTGCTGCTTCTGCTGCGGGTGCTGGTCCTGCTGCTGATGGTGCTGGTGCTGCTTCTCCTCCTCCTGCTCCTCTTCCTCCTGCCCCCCCTTGCCCTCCTCCTTCTGCCTCCGCCCCCTCCTCGTCGATCTGCCCCTGCTCCAATCTTCAAAAAAACGGCCCTGTTGTTGCGCGGAGAAAGCGAAGCCCACCCCTGGAAAACGCGAAAAATACGAGACCCACTTTTGGACGGAGAAAAAAGGGAAAGCCAAATTCGAGGAAGAAAGAGACGGAGAAAGAGAAAGAGAAAGAGAAAGAGAAAGAGAAAGAGAAAGAGAAAGAGAAAGAGAAAGAGAAAGAGAAAGAGAGAGAGAGAGAGAGAGAGAGAGAGAGAGAGAGAGAGAGAGAGAGGGGGGGAGAAAGGAAATAAATAAATATATATATATATATATATAACAACAACAACAACAAAAAACGGGCGAAAGACCCAACCATACGTAGTTGTGAATACCGCAATTGCGGATATATTCCTCGGCGGCGCCCCCGGGCCACGAAACGAATGAGGGGCGTGCCGAAATAGGGGGGCGGAACCGCATGCGAGCGCAGCCACTGGGGCCTTCGGTGGAGCTCCCTATGGGGCCACGAAACGAGTGAGGGGTGTGCCAGAATGGGGGGTGGAACCGCATGCGGGCGCAGCCACTGGGGCCTTCGGTGGAGCTCCCTATGGGGCCACGAAACGTGTGAGGGGTGTGCCAGAATGGGGGGTGGAACCGCATGCGGGCGCAGCCACTGGGGCCTTCGGTGGAGCTCCCTATGGGGCCACGAAACGTGTGAGGGGTGTGCCAGAATGGGGGGTGGAACCGCATGCGGGCGCAGCCACTGGGGCCTTCGGTGGAGCTCCCTATGGGGCCACGAAACGTGTGAGGGGTGTGCCAGAATGGGGGGTGGAACCGCATGCGGGCGCAGCCACTGGGGCCTTCGGTGGAGCTCCCTATGGGGCCACGAAACGTGTGAGGGGTGTGCCAGAATGGGGGTGGAACCGCATGCGGGCGCAGCCGCTGGGGCCTTCGGTGGAGCTCCCTATGGGGCCACGAAGCGTGTGAGGGGTGTGCAAGAATGGAGGGTGGAACCGCATGCGGGCGCAGCCACTGAGGCCTTCGGTGGAGCTCCCTGTGGGGCCACGAAACGTGTGAGGGGTGTGCCAGAATGGGGGGTGGAACCGCATGCGGGCGCAGCCGCTGGGGCCTTCGGTGGAGCTCCCTACGGGGCCACGAAACGAGTGGGGGGTGTGCCAGAATGGGGGGTGGAACCGCATGCGGACGCAGCCGCTGGGGCCTTCGGTGGAGCTCCCTATTGGGCCACGAAGCGTGTGAAGGGTGTGCCAGAATGTGGGGTGGAACCGCATGCGGGCGCAGCCACTGGGGCCTTCGAGTGCGGCGCTGGATCAAGTCACGTTCGCCTTCTTCCGTTATGTTAAGAAGAAGGGAACGTGGCCGTGACCGTGACCGTGACCGTGACCGTGACCGCGACCGCGACCGCGACCGCGACCGCGACCGCGACCGCCCTGCAGCGCAGGCTGGCGTGCGCGGGAAGAAGAAGAAGAAGAAGAAGAAGAAGAAGAAAGGAACGTGACCGTGACCGTGACCGTGACCGTGACCATGACCGTGACCGCGACCGTGACCGTGACCGTGACCGTGACCGTGACCGCGACCGTGACCGTGACCGTGACCGTGACCGTGACCGTGACCGTGACCGTGACCGTGACCGTGACCGTGACCGTGACCGTGACCGTGACCGTGACCGCGACCGCGACCGTGACCGTGACCGTGACCGTGACCGTGACCGTGACCGTGACCGTGGCCGTGACCGTGACCGCGACCGTGACCGTGACCGTGACCATGACGGAGACCGCGACCGTGACCGCGACCGTGACCGGTACCGTGACCTTGACCGTGACCGTGGCCGGGCCCAGGGCCGCTCCGGGGTCGGTGCTGTGCGAACAAGAAGAAGGCGACCGTGACCGCGACCGTGACCGGAACCGAGACCCAAATTGGTCATGTCGTGCGGGCAGACCCTG
>CAUYUJ010018453.1:0-21197 GCA_963575745.1 Prorocentrum cordatum
AGCAGAGCCTAAAACCACGGATAGGCCGGTACACCGAAAATGGGGATGTCAATCTTATGTTGTTCCCGTTTGCCCGCCATGCACGACAACACAAATGTCACGGAGTCGGTGCGCGGGCGATTTCCCGCCACTGCTTAGGAGAACACTTTCCTGAGCTCCCTGAACGTGTCGTTCTTCTGACCCGGCACTGGAGTGCGAGCGTGAGGTGAGGAATAAATCCCGTCTCAAATACAACCGTTTGCTGTTGAGGTTGCGGTTGCTTGTAGGTCAGAGCCCATCGAAAGCCGACGGGCTGGCATCCCCCAAAAACGGGGGAACTGGCTGTCGCGGACCGCTGGCGGTCCCTAGTCGAATGAGGAATAAATCCCGTCTCAAATGCAACCGCTTGCTGTTGAGGTTGCGGTTGCTTGTAGGTCAGAGCCCTTCGAAAGCCGACGGGCTGGCATCCCCCAAAAACGGGGGAACTGGCTGTCGCGGACCGCTGGCGGTCCCTAGTCGAAGCACGGGGTGTAGAGATAATTGCGCTTCCTGCCCGTTTTCGGGCTCCGGGGCAAGGCCTTGCTAGGCCGTGTCTAACGCCATTCATTGTACGTTTTATCTGTGCTTACCGTTTGCGAGAAGTTCATTAGCTTCTGGGGTTGGCCGAGCCGTTGAGCTCGGAGTTGAGACAGCTGGCCGCCGTCTTACACGAACACTGCCAAACCCGACGGGCTGGCGTTGCACGAAAGGAGCCTGCCATGGCTCGAGGCTGGGCCCGGGGATCCAGATTTTTCTTCCGATGATCGGGATCAGAGTTTGGGTTATGGAGGCAAAGAGCTACGGACTCACGAAGTTCGCATGTAACACAGCCGGTCGTTTTGACAGGAGCGACCAGGTCACACGTAGTTGAGCAGCTCACTGCAGCAACCACCAAGCAGGTGGCCAGTCTGTGTACCATGCTCACTGCTTGCCGCTGCTTAGCCTACGGGTCGGGGACTACGGACCACTGCACAGCAAGTTCGCGGTAGCCCCTGGCCCGCTGATTCGCCCGGATCAGCTTCCCATTCAGTATGCTGCCACCGCACGCACATTGCCTAGAAAGGGTCGGGGACTAAGGACCACTGCGTAGCAAGTTCACAGAAGCCCCCGACCCGCTGATTCGACTGGATCAGCCTGCCAGCTGCCGCGCGCGCAGCCATCGTCATGCACATCGCTATATCCGCCTGCCGCTGTTGCAGCTCTCGAGTCAGTGCGCGAGTATGTGAGGCACGATCGGGCATAGCAGAGCCTAAAACCACGGATAGGCCGGTACACCGAAAATGGGGATGTCAATCTTATGTTGTTCCCGTTTGCCCGCCATGCACGACAACACAAATGTCACGGAGTCGGTGCGCGGGCGATTTCCCGCCACTGCTTAGGAGAACACTCTCCTGAGCTCCCTGAGCGTGTCGTTCTTCTGACCCGGCACCGGAGTGCGAGCGTGAGGTGAGGAATAAACCCCGTCTCAAATGCAACCGCTTGCTGCTGAGGTTGCGGTTGCTTGTAGGTCAGAGCCCATCGAAAGCCGACGGGCTGGCATCCCCCAGAAACGGGGGAACTGGCTGTCGCGGACCGCTGGCGGTCCCTAGTCGAAGCACGGGGTGTAAAGATAATTGCGCTTCCTGCCCGTTTTCGGGCTCCGGGGCAAGGCCTTGCTAGGCCGTGGCTAACGCCATTCAGCCATGCACGACAACACAAATGTCACGGAGTCGGTGAGCGGGCGATTTCCCGCCACTGCTTAGGAGAACACTCTCCTGAGCTCCCTGAGCGTGTCATTCTTCTGACCCGGCACTGGAGTGCGAGCGTGAGGTGAGGAATAAATCCCGTCTCAAATGCAACCGCTTGCTGTTGAGGTTGCGGTTGCTTGTAGGTCAGAGCCCTTCGAAAGCCGACGGGCTGGCATCCCCCAAAAACGGGGGAACTGGCTGTCGCGGACCGCTGGCGGTCCCTAGTCGAAGCACGGGGTGTAGAGATAATTGCTGAAGCACGCGCATGAGACTCCCAGGCTTCTCTTCTCCCATCTCTCCTCCTTTCCCCCTTGCCAGTCCCGTCCGGGATCCGGGTGGCAGTAGACGCCGCAACAAGGGAGGGATACAGTTTCCCCCAGTTTCGTATCATCCAGAATCTGCGTTGTTACGGTTTCCGCCCTCGTGTTCTCGATGGGGGGGGTATGATTTGTCCGCCCGCTCTGGGCGTCACGGAATACCCCCGAGGCGCGGGTAGCAGCCGGCAGCGGGAGACAGCACATGCTAGGCTAATAATCCCATTAAGTGGGATAGCAGATTCGAGCGTCTGCCTGCTCCTACGGAAGGCTAGGGGGACAATTTCGTTAGCAGACGGTTGCCCCGCCCTGCTGTCATAGGATGCTCGCAGCGCGATGGACTTGCATGCGTTGGCACCAGGCAGGCAGGCCCGGTGCACCTGATGCGGGTGCCCGTCATGCTGGGGATTGATCCCCTCCAGGTGCACCCTCCATGCTTTGGCATGGCACGCCCCTGCGAACACACACGCCTCACTTCAGCGGCAGGGAGGCGCGCGGACCCATTTGGGGCCCATCCGCTCCCCTGAGGGGAACAGCTGGGCAGTGCACGGCCCAAGGCTCATCAGAATGCGGACCACTGCCGCGGCAAGTTCGCTTCCCCGACCTGGGATGCCACCCTGTAGGAGCCCTGATTCGACAGGAGCGCACGTGGGCATGGGTGAGAAGGTGGCGGCGGCCAGCGAATGCGATCGCGAGGTGGAGTATCGATCGGTGCTCCCCACTAGGCACCTCAGTATCGTCGCTGTCCGCCGACCCCCACTTTAGGCCGCGCGGCAGGTCTTTCACATCGATCAGGTGAGTTAGCCTGATCCGCGGCCTAAGGTTACATCCGAGACGATCCTCCTCCTCCTCCTCCTCCTCCTCCTCCTCTTTTGGCACCTGTGCCACTGGGACCCCTTCCTAGAAAAACCGGCGGGTAGCAGCCCGATCGTCACTCTTGTTTGCCCGCAGGGGGCCAAGGGGAGAGAAAATTGCTCCTCGTCGCCGCGGCCACCGGTGGGTAGGCTGGGCGCCGGAGCACGGCCTCTGGCGCCCCCTACCCCGAGCAGGGCGCGCGGAGCACGGCCTCCTTGCGTGCCCTGTCTCGCGCGCCGTTCGCGGAGCACGTGCTCCTCCTGGGCCTGGCCAAGGGGGCACGTGCCCCGTCGGGGTCCCCTTGCGAGGGGGTCAAGCAGCAGTGGAGCGTTAAAAAAATCCTCCTCCTCCTCCTCCTTCTCCTCCCTCCTCCCTTTTCCCTCCTCCCTCCTCCCTCCTTCCCTTTCCTCTCCGTCCTCCTCCTCCACTCCTCCTTCATCTTCCTCATCCTCTCTCCTCTCCTTTCCTCCTCTCATTGGTTCGGTTCTGGTTTCGTTCCTCCTCCTTCTCTCCTCTCCTCCTACTTCTTCTCATCCTCTCTCCTCTCCTCTCTCCTTCTCTCTCTATCGTCTCATCCTCTCCTTTCCTCCTCCTTCGGCCGCCTCCTCTCCTATTCCCTTCCCCTCCTTTCTCCTCTCTGCCGCTCCTCCTTTTCTCCTCCTCCGCCTCTCTATCTCCTCTCCTTCTCCTCCGCCTCCTCCCAGACTGCATACTTTCCCGCTGTGGCCTCCTCCTACTCTCTGCTAATACTTCCTTCTTCTCGGTTCTCTCCTCTTCTCTCCTTTCCTCTCATCCTTCCTGCTCGCCTCCTCTCCTCCTCCTCTTTCTCTCCTGCAGACGTCCGAAGCTTCCTGGGGCTCGTGTGAAGGTTTCGACCCAGACGCGGTCGGGCTCGATTTCGAGGATGAAGCGGAACAGGCGGCGCGTGCTGACTAGCTCTCTCAGGCGGGCCTCTTTTCGGCTGGAGGCCGAACAAGACTCGCTTTCTCTGTAGCTTGCGCCTTCGTGCCCACTCTTGCCGTGAGAAGGCAGGGGAACTTTCTCCAGGGGGCTCGGACTAACCTGCATCGGTCAGGTAACCCAGTTCGTCCCGTGCTTTCAACCCGAGGCACCTCGGGTTCAAGGTGCGTGTTAACAAACAATCCGCCTCGTTCTCCTCTAGCTTCTCCTCCTCCTCCTCCTCCTCCTCCTCCTCCTCCTCCTCCTCCTCCTCCCCCTCCTCTACTCCCTCCTCCTCTGTTTTCCTCCATTCCTCATCCCCCCTCCTCCCTCTCTTCCTCCCGTCCTCCCGCCCTCCCCCTCTCCCTCTCCCTCCCTCTTCTCTTCCTCCTCCTTGCCATCCTCTTCCATCATCCTCCCTCCTTCTTCCCTTCTCCTCCTCCTCCTTCTGCTGCGACACTTTTTACATGCTGCCACCCAAAGGCCGCCACTCGAAACAACAACTCCTATAACAAATTAATCGCCAAGGTCGAGGCGGCCATCTTGAGAGCGTCGCAAGTGCCGGCCGACTGTTGGGCACCTCGCCAATGGCGAGCGGAAGGTTTGAAACTGTGCTGGACTCGTGTGCGAGACACTCCAGGTATAGCTCACTGTGCCAGCGGCCCAGCAGAGTGGTGGGATGTCACTGCAAACCTTCTGAAGCGTTATGTGTTGCTGCGGAGCAGCGGCAAGGATGAGGGTCAACTCGACCAGCGCACAAGCAAGATGAAGAAACAACGTGCGCGACTAGACAATCGCCACATGGTTTTTACCAGCAAGGACCTCCGTGAACACGAACTGGCTCTTGGCTGCCTGTATACTGTTCGGTTGCAGAGCGAAGCCGGCCTCCCTGCCTTGGTTGAGATAGCCGACAGGCTGGCAATTCGTGCACACGCCAGCAGTCTGGCCGACTCGCGTCGGATTTTCTAGAAGTGGGCGACTCAGCAATGGAAACCGAAACTGGGCCTGTTGCATCGCCACGTGAAGGGCGGCTCGCCAGGACCACTTGAATCTATCCAGCCGGGTCGTGTGGAGTCGAATCCTATGGCAACAACAGGCGGGGCAAGCTAAATGTTTGGACCCAGTAGGCACTCTTGATCAGATTGCTAGCGAGATATCGGGGGCCTTGAGGCGTGCCTGGGAGGACTCCCTGGACCCCATCGAAGCCGCTCAGATCTCCTTCCTCTTTCCGAGGTTCCTGCGATGATAGCCCCAGGGGACGATGCCATCAAAGTGGCCGAGATCCAAAGGCTTCCGAGGGAAGGCATTCTGGCGCTAGCGTATTTGCTGACCACTGTCGAATTCGAGGGTGTGTGGCCTGACTAGATCTTCGCCACTCTCTGCGCTCTTTAGCCTAAACCTAATCAGAAAGGGGACAGCACGATAGGCATGCTTCCAAATGTTCTCAAGCTGTAAGGTAGAGGCAAGGCTGGCCTTGTTGAGATCTGGCTCTCAAGCTTGGATCAGTTCTGGGATGCTGCCGTTCGGGGCAATTCAGCGCTTCGAGCAGCATTGCCCCGCAGTTTGCTTGACGAGATAGCTGTTCTTGCAGGGGTCAAGGTTGCCACACTTTTGTTAGACAAGGAACAATTCCACGATTCGCTAAGCCTGGTTCTCTTAATTGGGACGGCGACCGAGGTCGGGTTCCCAGTTCTCGTGGTTGCCTGCGAAGCCGAGGTCCCCGAGGAGCCAGGAGGGAGCCAACTTGGCAATTCATCCTACGCGATCCTTGGTGACGGGGTCGTGTTTGGGAGTTCCTCTGGTCAAGCTTTTCCTGCTTCCTATCCTGGACCGCAACCGCATGAACGTTGAGATGCGTAGGCTCTGGCCATTCATCGACGGCACCGTCTCGCGGGCAGGCAGCACCGCGGACAATGTAGTCTCGGCCTGGTCAGCGGCCGGCAACGCACATTTGCAGAAGAGCTGCAAGACGCCAGGTTGGCCATCTCTGAGAAGATCACGGTCCTAGCAACGTCAGGGGAAATTAGGAACCGAGTGTGCCACCAATTGAGAAACGCAAATCTACCCCATTGCTTTCGATCTTGAATGCGATATGGCCATGGATAAGTCGAGGCTTTCAAAACGAACCGTGGCGAGGCGTTTCAGTCGGGTCAAGTCGCCTTGCAGATCGGTCAAACTGTCCAGGGGTTCCCAGTCGCTGGTGTGGAAGTTCCCCAGTAAAAGTGAAGGGCTTGAACAGGGCGATGCAGACTTCAACGGCCTCTTAGCTGATTTAGTCCGAGACATGGCGTCGCTTTTCTGGGGACAGGCGTCTACCCATCATGGGAAGATGGCTTGGAGATTGGAGGCGGGGATGTGTGGGTCGCTGGGGGAGAGGTTCGCAAGTTCATTGCCGGCGGGCAATGTGATATGGCAAATTTGCAGGCTCCCGCAATTTCGGGTCGGCAGTCTACCCGAGATCGCCAGGCAGAACTAAGATATGCTGCCTCTACGGTGGGTTCGCGTTGCCAGCAAGCCAGGGAGACGTATGTCCACATGGCGTAGGTATGGCCAATTGGTGCAAAATGGCCAACGTTTGAGAATCATGAGAGATGGCTTCCGCAAGAACAGGTACCGTGAGAACACTATCCGGCTTTGCGGCTCCGAAGTATCTCTCCTGAATCTTTTACGCGTGTGTCGGTCTTCCCCGAAGAAGCTGTCTGCACGATTGGGCCCGCCCCTATCTTGGAAGTTCCGCTCCACCCTTGGTACGGAAGGATGGTTGTTATCGGCGACAGACCAGGGGGTGGCCCCTGTGCAGATCCTCGTAGGCAAGGTGCGGAGCAGCTATCATTGCTATGGAGCCTGATGGCATTTGGGGGCTGGAGGCTGGCATGGGAACTGTCCATCCCCGTAAGGGGAACGAAACCGACTGTGCCCCGCTCCGGTCTGGTAGCTTTTGCTATAGCGCTGGGCAATGTAAAGGATGAGTTCTTGTTTGTGACGGGCGACGTGCCCTAAGTCAAGGCGCGGACCAAAGGCCGACATCGTGTGAAAAACGGTGCGAACCAAGACGTCTGGTCTAGGATCCGCGTTGGCCTCATGCAGAGAATCATCGAAGTTGCCCTGACGTGGATCCCCTCTCACATGGACGAAATTCCGCAGAGTCTTGCAGATCCGCTAACCCCATTTTGAAACCAGAGGAACTCACATCAGAAGCATATCCATGGAATGGAGAGCGTGCCACGTCTGCCAGACGGCCTGCGCCGGCAATGCTCCTGACCAGCTGCCTCCCCGATCACCGGAATGCGGGTGGTGAACGGCAGTGCGAACTTTGCACGCTCATTGTGCCAACCTCCCGAATTCTGCGAGTAGCTTGCACCCGTTGTCGAGGCGCCCCCCCTGCTGCTGAGGCTGTTGGGGCAGAGGTCGAAGGAATCCTAGCAGCTGGCGGATGGACTCACCCGTCTCATACAGTGCAACGGTGAGAAAGTTTCTGCACAACGTGCGTGAAGACTGCCAGAGTTGACGGGAGGCCTTTGGCGACAATTTGCACGGGACTCACTCGTAAGAGCAGGGAGAATTCAAGTCGGATCGACGAAGGCAAATACAGTCGGGGGCTTGACCTAAGGAACCCAAAATAAGGAACGAGGCCCCTTTTTTTCCATGAGTTAAACCTCGATTTCCGATCGAAAACATAAGGAAAACCTGAGGCAAGCTGCGAAACACTTAAGGAACGCGGGGCCCCTCCCCAACGAAAAGGGTTCCTTCTTCAGGGCCCCGACTGTACCCCAGAAGAGAAGGGATGCCGAAGGCCTTACAGAAAACCCTCGATGCGAGAGACCTTGGAAGGCCAGCGAGTGGAGCCCACGCTGCGTGCGGGGAGGGCGGATGCGATCCGTCCGCCGTGGCAGCAGGTCCTGACCCCCCCGCTGCGGGGTTGGGTGGGTTAGCTGGCTGCTGTGGTTGCGGCGGTGCCTCGCTGTTGGTCCGGCCTGCGATGAGGCACCTTCGTCCGGGGGTCGCCTTTCGTCTTCCCCACCCCCTCCTTTCCCATCCCCTTTTCCGCACGACCTCCTGTGCTTGGCCGAAAGGTCCAAAAAGGTCCTCTTGCTTCTGCTGCTGCTTCTCTTCCTTCGGGAGTAAGTGGAGGGGGGGGGAAGATGGGAGAGGAGAGAGGGAGAGGATGAGGGAGGGAGGAGGAGGCGAACAAGGGTGCTGATGACGAGGACGATGAGTACGATGATGATGGTGGCGTTGATGCGGTGGTGATGATGATGGTAATGCTGCTGCTGATGATGATGATCATGATGATGGTGGTGCTGCTGATAAGCATGGTGGTAATGATGCTGATGCTGGCGATGATGGTAATGATGATGATGCTGCTGCTGATGCTGATGATATGGATGATGCTCATGCAAATGACAATGTTCACTATCGTGATAATGATGATGATTATGAACATGATGCTGATTATGAACATGATGATGATGATGATGATGATGATGATGATGATGATGATGATGATGATGATGATTATGATGCTGATTTTGACAAAGATGATGCACATGATAACTAGACTGAAAGTAATAATGCTACTGCTGATGATACTGATGATGCTGCTGCTGCTGATGATGCTTATGGTGCTGCTGCTGATCATGATGGTGATGTTGTTGATGTTGATGTTGATGATGCTGTTGTTGATGATGGTGATGTTGATGATGAGGTTCTCTTACCCGATATGATGCAACGACAACGCTTGCATGCGGTCATCATCTCCCTCCTCCTTGCTTCCCCCCCCCTCCCCTCTCTCTTCCCGCCCGCCTCGTATATCTCGCCTCCTGCCTTTTAGCGGGGCGCCCTTTCTCCCGCACCACTGCCGTGGCCGCGACGTCCAGAGGCCGCGCCCTACCCCCGCGGCGCAGGGAGGGCGCCCCTTTCCCCCGCCGGGCGGCAGGGCGATGCTGAAGGCCCGGGTCAGCGTCGGCCTCGCCTCTGTCGGGTCGTCCCGGTAGTGGAAAGCCTGGCAGGAGGATCTTTTTCTTCGCGTGCGCTCAACCAGCAGCTAACATGCATGCTGCGCTCTCCGAAACGCCGTGGCCACTGTCCGCCGACGCGCCGACGTCCACGTGCATCGCAAGCTCACGGAGGAGGGGAGCACGAAGGAAAGGATGAACAGGGGAAGGAGGGGGAGGGGTCAGGGCGCTATGAGGAGACGAAAGGCCTGGCAGGAGGCGGTGATAACTGTCGTTCAGGTGACGGTGCGGATGAGGCTGAGATGATGATGACGATGATGAGGATGACGATGCTGATGCTGATGGTGGTGATGATGGTTATGATGATGATGATGATGATGATGATGATGATGATGATGATGATGATCCTGGTGATGGTGATGATAATGATAATGGTAATGATGATGATGATGATGATGCTGCTGATGATGATGATGATGATGATTATGACGGTGACGACGATGATGATGACGATGATGGAGCTGGCGATGCTGCTGATGATACTGATGATGGCGATGATGATGACGATGCTGATGCTGATGATTATGGCGATGCTGTTGCTGATGATGATGGTGACGATGATGACAATGCTGCTGCTGATGATGATTATGATGCTGCTGCTGATAATGCTAGTGACTTGTTGTTGTTGTTCTTGTTTTTGTTGAGGTTGAGGTACATGATGATGGTATTGATGATGATGATGATGATGATGATGATGATGCTACTGATGATGAGGATGATGAGGATGAGGATGAGGATGATGATGATGATGATGATGATGATGATGATGATGATTATCATTATGATGCTGTTTTTGTTGTTGTTGATGATGATGACGCTGGGGAGGATAGCGATAACTCCCACCAGCCCTCTGGGCGTGAGTGGATTAGCGAGCTTCCACTTCCAACCCCCTTCTTGCCCTTCGGGGAGGGGTTTATCACTGCTCCCTATTAATACACACTCCCTCCTTCACCAGACCAGCAGCCAACCCAGGAACCCATGAGGGCACCCGTGGCTCTCCCCCCACCGTCGATGTTAAACAACAGTACAACATGCACTTTGCCTCCAAATCTGGAGCATGCGCGGGCGCTCTGAGACCATTTCGCAGTGGTTCTCGATGAGGACGGCGGGGGTGCTGGCATATTGTTTGCTGCGCGCAGGCCAACCCCCACCACATATCCCTGGCAAAAATAATACAACGTGCACTTTGCACCAAAATCTGCCGACCCCGTCGACGTGTGCGAGACGCTGTTTCGTTTGATTCGTCCTCGTCGTCGTCCTGCTCGTCGTCGTCGTTGTCGTCGTCGTCGTCGCCGTTGCCGCTCCCCTCCTTCCCCTGGGCCCTACTCCCTCAAGCGCGCCAACCAAAACGAAATTGAACAACGTCGTAGCTGAGTTGAAAGGAAGACCCTTCCTTGTGATTCCTTCTCTGCCAAAGGGGGTGTCCCGGGGGGGGGGGTGTCCTGGGAGGGGTCTCGGGGGCAGGGGCCGGGGGGTCGCGGTCAGAATGCCACCCCCCCGGGGGGTCCCAAAACCCAAAAAGGCCCCAAGACCGGCCAAGCCCCAGGAAGCCCCCAAGACGGTCCAAGAGGGCTCCGAATCGCCGAACGATCGGTCCAAGACGCCCAAGATAGCCTCCAGATGGCCCAAGAGGCTTCCAAGACGCCCCAAGAGGCTCCAAGAGCACTCCCAAGAGGGCTCTCAGAGGCAAGCTTCATTGAGATTTCCTTAGGTTTTTGACAGATTTTGGCGTTCTCGCCTTTTCGGCTTCCCGACGCTCCAAGAAGGCCCAAGAGGCCTCAAAGATCGACCCAAGAGGCATCGAAGAGGGCCCCAAAACTATCCAAGAAGGCCCTAAGATGGCCCAAGAGGCCTCCAAGACGGCCCAAGAGGCCCTCAAAATGGCTCCAAGAGGGTGCCCAGATGGGTTACCCGAAAGGACATTTCGAGCCCTCGGCCCCGAGAGGCTCGTAGGAGGCCCCAAGAGGCCGCCCCCCAAAACTGCCCCCCAGAGGCCCCAGAGAGCGCTCTGAACAGACCCCAAGAAGCAGCATCCCTCAAGACTCTGACCCATGTCAGCGTCGTCGTCGTCGTCGTCGCCGCCGCCGCCGCCGCCGTCGTCGTCGTCCCCCTTCAGGGTCGGCGGCGCCAGCCGCAATTAAGGCCTTCGCATCTCTGCGAGACCCAGCGGGCCCAGAGGATGTGTCGGACTCCGCGGCCGCTCGAAGGCGCGCCAGAACGCTCTGAGAGCGCTCCGATCCTCGCCCGGGGCCTGCCGGAAAGGCGTCTTACCTTGATAGTGACCCTGAAAAGGCCTCCTCCTCCTCCTCCTGGGGCCTGCCGGAAAGGCGTCTTATCTTGATAGTGACCCTGAAAAGTCCTCCTCCTCCTCCTCCTCCTCCCGGGGCCTGCCGGAAAGACGTCCTATCTTGAGGGTGACCCTGCCGGTCCGCTCCCGGAGGCTTCCTCCTCCTCCTCCTCCTCCTCCTTCTTCCTCTCCTCCTTCCCCTCCCCCTCCTCCTCCTTCTCCTCCTCCTCCTCCTCCTCCTTCTCCTCCTCCTCCCCCTCCTCCTCCTCCTCCTCCTCCCTTCCCCCGGGTGCGCTCTGGCCCTCGAGGGGAAAGCTTGGCCGTGGCGGCGAGGGGCCTCCCGGAGTTCCAAGACCGGCCCCGTTCCGCGCGGGGCCGGACGTTCTCTTCTCTTGCGCCTCCGAGGGGGGCACTTCGTGGAGCCGGCCCGCCCTCGGTGCGGCCCTGCCGGTGCTCTTAGCGCCCTCTGTGGACTTTGGGGTGGTCTGCTCCTTGAAGCTGCGAGTGCCGTAAGGAGTACCACCTTCTGTAAGAAAAGGGATTCTGACATCGAGGATGCGAGCTTTGTGCCGCCAGCGTGGCGTGCCGTGCCGTACCCACGTGCCGTGCCGTGCCTGCGCGTCTTCAAATGCAAAGAATGGGGAATGTACAACACATGGTCAAGCGCCGCCCGCGTGCCGCCCCTTGCCGTGCCCGTGCCCGTGCGCACGCCCAAGTTCTAGAAGGCGAAACTTGTGGCGCCCCCGTGCAATTCTGCGCGCCCGTGCCGTGCAGTGCTGAAGTTCTAGAATGCGGAGAGTGTGGCTCCCGCGGGGGCCGTGCCCAACCGAACTTCTACAATACAGAAAATGTGCCCCCAACGTGCCGTGCCGTGCCATGCCGTCCCGCGCCGTGTTGACAATCTAGATGCCGTGTTGGGCCGAAGTTCCAAATGTGCCGCCCGTGTGCTGTGCCGTGCCGTACAGTGCTGAAATTCTATAATGGACAACATGTGCCGTCCGCGTGTCGTTCCGTGTCGCGCCGTGCAAGAACTACGGAATGCGGCAATGTGCCGTCAACGTGCCGTGCCGTACCCAACTGGAACTCTTTGAAACGAAACATGTACCGCGTGCCGTGTCGTGTCGTGTCGTGCCACACTTCTAGACTGCGCAACACGTGCCGATGGTGTGCCGTGCCGCGCCATGCCGTGCCTAAGAATGCGAAGACTGTGCCACCCGTGTCCCGTTCCGCGTCGTGCCGTGCCGGAGTCCCGAGCCACGGGGATCTGCCGCCCGTGTGCCGTGCCGCCGTGCCGTTACATCGTTGTTTTAGAGTGCGAAGAATGGGCCGCCCGAGTGCCGTGCCGCGCCGTGCGGATGGTTCAGACGGCCAAGGGTGTGCCCCGCGTGCCACGTAGGCCTTGCAGCTCCGATGGTGTTGAGGGTCTCTACGCACGGGGTGATTCGCGTCTCTGGAATCACACTGGGGGGCCTCTTGGACCGTATTGGTACACCCGAGGCAAGCACTCCTCAGGAGGGCCCCCCCCAGACAAGCACGCCACGGGCAGGCACACCAGGCAAGCACCCAGGTTATCCAGGCTACCCGCCCCAGCAACTGGAATAACCACTGGCATTGGCAGGCACCCCAGGTAACCAAACTCCCAGGCAGGCACCCCGGGCAAGCAGCCCCCAGGCAGGCAGCCCCCAGGCAGGCCCCCCCACCCCCCCCTCCGGGCAGGCTTCCCCCCCCCAAGCAGGCTCCCCAAGCGGGCAGCCAAGCACCCCGGCAGATCCCAGGCGGGCACTCTAGGCAGGCGCTCCCCAGGCAGGCGCCCGCCAAACAGACAACACTTCCTTGGACACCCTGGAGGCCGAAAACGGTTAGTGTGAGAATGCAAATGTTTTAGACCCATACTCGGGGTAAATCCACGGGCCGCAAATTCAAGCGAGAGTGCGAAATTCATACAAACACCGCGTGTAAATCAATGGTTCTTGCCTCTCCGTGGCCGTGCCATACCAGTCTAGGACCCTCTGAAGGGCCTCCTGGAGCTCTCTGGCCCGTGTTAGGGCCCCCTGGCCTCTGGGAAATCGGAAGAAGACCTCCTGGCCGCTCCCGGAGGCCTCCTCCTCCTCCTCCTCCTCCTCCTCCTCCTCCTCCTCCTCCTCCTCCTCCCCCTCTCTCCTCCTCCTCCTCTCCACCACCTCCTCCTCCTCCCCCTCCTCCTCCTCCCCTCTTCCTCCTCCCTCCCTCCCCCATCCCTCTCTCTCCTCCTCCTCCTCTTTCCTCCTCCTCCTCCTCCTCCCATCCTCCTCCTCCTCCTACTTCCCTCCCCCTCCCCTCCCCTCCTATCCCTCCTCCTCCTCCTCCTCCTCCTCCTCCTCTTCCTCCTCCTTCTCCTCCTCCTGCGGCGTAGGCTGTCTCTGTATCGTTCCAATTTTAACGGGTGATCCCCGAAGGGAATCCACCTCCTCCTCCTCCTCCTCCTCCTCCTGCCCGTTCCCCCCATGGAGCTCCGAGGCTGCTGGACCAGGGGCGTCACCCCGTCTCCAGGCGCGCGCTTTGCGCGCGCGCTCGCGCTCCGTATCTGGTTCATGGCACATGCCTTATGGCCAACCCGTATAGCAAGAATGCGCGGTACGGATGCAAGGCCCTCAGACGGCCATGCCGCCACCTTGCCTGCGTGGCGCGGTCGGCGAAAGCGTCTGAAGATGGGCCGAGGGGGAAGGATGGAAGGGTTGGAAGGGGGAAGGAGAAGGAGGAGGAGGAGGAGGGGGAGGGGGAGGGGGAGGGGGAGGGGGAGGGGAGGAGGAGGAGGAGGAGGAGGAGGAGGAAGGAGGAGGAGGAGGGAGGAGGAGGAGGAGGGAGGAGGAGGAGGAGGAGGAGGAGGAGGAGGAAGAGGAGGAGGAGGTGTGAAACGCAGGGTGGATTGCCTGATGCAGTGAGTGAGGGAGAGCATGTATGCCCGCTGCCGCCGCCATTTCAGATCAACTCATAGTAGGCTTTCAGGAGTCACGTGCCCGGGCTCGCGCGTGTGTGGAAAGTCTCAGGGCACGAGTCGATCTACATCGAGCAGGCTCCGGGCGGAGCCAGGGAAGGAAGCAGTGGGATTCGCATTGATCTTGAGCCAAGTCGAGTCTTCCAGCGAGGACGATGGCGGCCAGGACGAATGCCGAAGGAAGTCAGTCAAGCGGACAGTGGCGACGCTTGTCAGGCAGCGGCAACGACGCGGCGACGGAGTACAAGAGCTGGAGGCGCTGGATCGGAGCCAAGCTGGCCGTGGAAATCAGGCGTGGCTTGCCGCCAGAGGCGGTCGGACCGCTGGTGCTGACGCTCTTGGACGACGAGGCGGAGAAGGCCTGCGAGCACCTGGAGCTCGCGGACCTGGAGCAGGAGCACGGGGAGATGGCCCTCTTCCGCGCTCTTGATGAGAGGTTTCCTGACAAGGAGGCCAGTGACAGGATCGGAGACGCCCTCGAGAGCGTGTTCGGACTCACCATCGAGCGGGGAGAGACCTCGTCGGCATATACGGGCCGAGCTCGCACAATCTTCGCGAAGGCGAGGAAGGAAGGAGTTGAGCTACCTCCGGTGGCACAAGGGTTCCTGCTCCTGAGAGGAGCAAGGCTCGGCATGGAGCGCCGCGCTGTAGTGCTGGCGGCGAGTCAGCGTCAGTGGGACTTCGCAGCGATGTCGGCGGCGATCCGGACAGCGTATCCGAAGCAGATGCCGACGGCCAACGTCCACGAGGCGATTCCAGAGGAGGACGAGTGGATGGAGCAGTCTTCGGAGCCATGGGCACCTGCGGCGGAGACCGAGACGGCATCGGTTCCAGACAGCGTCGAGGCGGAGATCAACGAGCTGTTGCACGAGGATGGCCCCATCGACGAGGAAGACGCGATCGACATCTTGGCTACGTGGAAGGAGACGAGGACAGCAATGACGAGAGAGAAGTTGCAGAGAGGTCTGCCCTCCAAGGAGAACTACAAACGACTCACGGACCGAAACAGGTGTTTTCTATGCAGACAGGTTGGCCACTTCAGCAAGTACTGCCCCAACCGAAAAGGACAGCAGCCACCACCGAGTGGCCAGAGACGACCAGGTGGTTTCACGAAGCGCGCGTACCCGTCCAAGCCAGTGATCCAGGGAGCCGTGCAGGTGATGATGGTGCGTGAGGGCGATCTGGGGGTGCACTACGCGATGGACGACATGTGGAGCGAGGTGGACATTCTGCTGGCGTCATGGTCGAAGGACGGCAAGGCGTCGCTGATCACGAAGCTGACGAACGAGGAGCGTTTCCGACGGCTGGCCCGTGAGCGTCGAGATCATGACCAAGAGGCAGATCAGGACGAGATCGAGGAGGCAAACGACGAGGAGCCAGAGGCTGAAGTGTGTGCGTGTCACGCCCCCGGGTGTGGAGCGCTGGACTCAGGGTGTGGCATGGCCCTGATTGGCACGGAGACGCTGAAGAAGCACACCGAGGCGACGGGCATCGAGCCTGAGTGGGAGAAGGACGTGGCGAGCATCAGGTTCAAGAGCTACGACGGCAAGCTGCGACGATCCCAGGAGGCCTGCTGGATCCAGTGGCTGTTCCCTGAGGTGAACAAGCGGGTGAAAATCCTCGGCTACGTGATTGAGGGATCTGCCGGGCTCCTGATCAGTAAGCCCGTGATGAAGATGCTGCAGGCGACTCTCGACATGGCGGAGAACCAGCTCCACCTCAAGCGTCTTGGAGTCAGTGTACCTGTACGTGAAGCAGAGGGCAGTGGACACTTCGAGGTCGACCTGCTGGGGAGGACGTTCAAGAATCTGAAGATTCCAGACACGTCGGTGGACGACTCGAAGCTGAAGATCGAGAAGCTGGACGACCATTTTCAGTAGGGCCGGGCCGGCGCCCTGAGGCCAATGAGGACGTGGAGATTCTCAGCGTTCGGGTTCCAAGCGTGATGGAGATTTTCTCACCACCACGGGTTGCTCAGGTGGCCCCACAATACGGCATGACGGACATGGGCTCGTTCGATAAGGTGAATGGCTGGGACGCCCGGGTCCCCAGGGACCTGAAGGACTTGTGGGACCGAATCGAAACTGAGGAGCCCGAGTGGATCATCATGACACCTCCCTGTGAAAAGCTAACGGCCCTCCAGAATATGACCCCGGACAGTAAACGAGTCGACCTGGCAAAACATCTTCGGGAAGTTCTAGAAGCTAAGAGGTACGTTTCCGAGTGTGTTCGGATTGCGGAATACCAGATGTCCAAGGGACGGCACTTCCTCTTCGAGGCTCCTCCGACAGCTACGACCTACAACCTACGCCCCATGAAACGACTCCTGCAGAACCCAAAGGTTTTCACGGGGATTACCAGTGGGTGCCGAGTGGGTCTCCGACATCCGATTTCAGGACTCCTTCTGAGCAAGCGCTGGAAGTTCGTTTCATCCTCACCTGAGGCCGCTTGTGAGCTGACGCTCCCGTGCTGTGGCGGCCATGCACATGTCAGGACCGAGGGCGGGAGCCCGCTACCGGGACTCGGTATGTCTCTTCCCAGGTACACCCAGATCTATCCGACGAAACTGGTTCGTAAGATCCTTCAAGGTTTTTACAAGGCAAATGTGATCCGGGACGGCGGGGAGGAGGCGGTGGTGCATGCTGTGGAGGACGAGGACGAGGACGGAGGTAAGGAGATCCCGAGACGACCCCAGAGTTTTCAAGCAGCCCTCCGACGGCTACACGTAAATTTGGGACATGCGACGGTGGCGACGATGATCCGACACTTACGACATGCGAACGCGAGTTCCGAGGCCATCCGACAGGCGGCGAATTTTTACTGTGATGAGTGTGCGTCTCGGAAACGACCCGGCATTGCTAGGTATAGTTCCCCTCCGACTCTACAACCACATCTGAAGATGGTGTGCATGGATGTGAAAGAGCTTCCCTACTATATTCCTGGTGAGCGTCGGAAATGTCTAAATATGGTGTGTGATGCTTCGTCGTTCCACGTGATGGCCCCGTTCCGGGAAGGTGAGACCGAGTCCTACTATGTACTTTTGCGCACGTATCGTGACAACTGGACCCGGCCTCTCATGAGGCCCAAGTGGCTGAAGGTAGATGCTGGCAGTGCGAACATCTCGGTAGTGTTTCAGGATGCCATGGACAGGGACGGGACGATTCTCGTAGACACGGCAGGCACAGCTAAGGAACATAATGGGAAGGCAGAGGTGCACGGTAAGTGGTTTGAAGAGATGCTTCAGGCCATGCTAGACGAGCTTCAACCTCAGGACGAGGAGGAGTGGCTCGAGTGCGTTGCTCAGCTCCAAGAAGCAAAGAACTCGATGTTGAATGTTGGAGGCGTTTCACCATGTCATATTGTTTTTGGCCGAAATCCGGAAGTTCCCGAGGATTTGCTTCAGGAGAACCCGAATTTGATTGCCAACAGCTGCCTGCTGCATGACCCTGTGGCTGCTCGTGCGGCCTGCATCCGTGCGATGGCTCGCCGTGTGATTTTAGCGCAACGAGAAGAAAGCTGCTCGTGTAGCACTGGATGCTCGACCCCGGGTCCATCGAGTTTATCAGGCTGGGGATATGGTGGCAGTCTGGAGAAAAATGAAGGGAGCTATCGCCGGAAAGCAGTCCTCTTATCGGTGGCGTCCTGGTATCTGTGTAGGACCTGTTCGAGGCAACTACTGGGTTGCTCTTCCTGGAAGTTTAGTGAAGGCATCGCCTGAACATCTTCGGGTTGCCACGCAAGAGGAACGGACTGCCTGGAGACTCGTTGAGGCCGAGCTTCGATCGACAACGGTGGATTTGGACAATCTTCAGGGTCGATACTTCGAGGACATCACCAAGGGACCACGGCCCCCAGAGGGCCCGGAGGATGAGGAGGAGCAGGAGCATCCAGCATGGGATCATCCGGAGGAGAAGCAGCAGGAGGAGCAGCAATCGAATGGCGACGATCCGACTCCAGAGACGACGACCGATGCGACGCGAGGTAGTTCGGCGAGTGTTCCGACTCCAGATCCGACTCCAGATCCGACTCCAGCGCCCCAGTACCCTAACTCCAGAGTACCCGTGGGGGACCCGAGACACCCGACAGCCTCAAAGAGGAGCTCCGAGAAGATCCCCGATCGAGGTCAGCTCCAGCAGATACCGGAAGAGGAGGAGGACCTCCCAGTCCGGAAACAACCTAGGCTTGCAGGTCCACCAGGTTTATCTGATGTCGGCTGTGCTGAGATTCCTCTGGTCGACTGCGGTGCGGTCACCACCGAGGGCGACGACGAGGCCCCGATCCTGGCAGTCACGGAGGCCGAAGTCTTGCTAGCTAGAGGACGAAAGGAGGAGCGTGAGAAAGACCCGAGGTGGATGACGAAGGAGGGTAAGCAGCAGGTGGAGGCGGCCTATCAGAAGGAGTACCTAAAACTAATCTCGGAGCAGAAGGCATGGAAACCCAGGTCTCTAAAAGAATCCCGGCGACTCCGACTAGAAGTTCCAGATCGGATTTTACCCTCTAGGCCAGTTTTGACGTTGAAGACTGACGACGATGGACAGACAGAGTTACGATGTCGCATGACGGTCCAAGGCTTTAAGGACCCGGATGTATTGGACATGGTACGCGCTGGCAAGACTCAGAGTCCGACTTTGTCTGTGACTGGTAAGGCAACTCTTTTACAGGTGGTGGCCTCTGCTCGTTTTCAGCTGGTCCTGGGAGATATTCGGGGAGCTTTTCTGGAAGCTGATGCTGAATCACGTCCGAATGGGCCCGTATTCGTGTGTCCCCCGAAAAATCATACTCCAAAGGGCCACCACCCAGAACAGCTGTACGAGCTTGTGAACGGCTACGGCGGAGTTGACCAGCCACAGCGGTGGTATTCCACCTTTAAGCGCTATGCCGAGGAGATTGGCTTCGTGGCCCATCCTCTCGATCCCTGCCTGTTTATGCTGTTCGAGCCCGTGAGATCCAACAAGGAAGTGCCGTCTATGCCGATCTGTATTCCTGAAGGTTCCAGATACGGGGCTCCCGGGGCTCTTTGTGGCATTTTCGGTATCCACGTGGACGACACGGTAGGAGGAGGCAGGGGAGCACGATGGGAAGATGCGATGTCCAAATTGAAGCAACGATTTCCATGGAGGAAATGGCGTCATGGGGAAGGGGAGTTTACGGGCTCATGGCTACGACAACTACCGGATGGTATGATTGTGCAATCCCAAAAGAAGTATGCGGAAGAAATGAAGCCAGTAAAACTCAGACGGAACGCCCCAAACGACGGTAAGGCACTTCCAGGAGAGATCTCGGCTCTTATTTCAATGAATCAGGCTGGTAATTGGCTGGCAGGTCAGTCTCGACCGGATCTATCATGCCAGGTCAGCCGCAACCAGCAGCTGATGCCGCACCCGTCTGTGAAGGAGATAAAAGATGCCAATATGCTGGTGCGACGTGCTCGGCAGCATAAGGATCTGACTATTCGCTTCTTTCCGATCCCTCTGAAAGATATTCGCATGATGATCCACACCGACTTTGCCATAGGAGAGAACGACGGTCTTAGGAGAACCCAGGGAGGCTATGTGCTGAGCGTGACCGACCCCGGAATGCAGAAGGGAGCAGTATCACCGTGGAACCCTCTTATCTGGAGAAGCTACCGGCTCAAACGAGCCATACGATCGTCCTTGGGTGGGGAGGCATCGGTACTATCAGACGGAGTGGGACATATGGAATGGGTGATGTGTTTCTTTGCGGGGGCTATGTTTCCACAGTTTACTCTGGAAAATCGTTACGAGTTTCTCAAGAGGTTCGAGGCTATCGCCATCGTAGATGCTAAATCCGCATATGATCATATAAACAAGATTGGGTCTCCAGGGGCTCTCGAAGATAGGCGATGTGCAGTGGAGATGATGATTGCCCGGCAGGCCCTCCAGAGGTTCAAGGGGTGCCTTCGGTGGGGGCCCACATCGTTGATGTTAGCGGACGCTCTTACGAAGGAGAAGGCTGATGCTCATGATCTTCTCAGAGCATGCATACGGTCAGGTGTATATCAGTTGGCAGATGAGTCAGTGACGCTGGAGTCAGCAGCTGCTGAACGTGAGCGTCGCCGCGTCCGTAGGGAGCTTTCCTCAAGCCATGCCGAAGGACCTCAGCCCCCAGTGGAGCAGGTCTCGTGCGTGGTGTGCGAGATGGTCGGAGTGAGTGCTGTTGGAGATCCTGACAGTGTGCGCAGCTTGCTCGAGAGTCTGACGACAGTGGCCAGTCCATATCCGACGATAGTCAAGTGTGTATCGTCCTCCAGGAAGATGTCCGTGACCATTCCGGCAATGGTGCTGGACTCTGGCCTCACCGGCTCGACGCGCGGTATCAAGGTGACCCTGTCGTACCACAACAGTACGAACTACATCCAGGTGAGCTGCCCAGCGACGGTGGAGGACGCGATGGTGGTGCAGCTGGCCGAGCTGGAGATGAAGTACGCCCAGCAGGTGAAGGAGCCGAATATGAAGATGGAGATTCCTCAAGGATGTGATCTTGTGGAAGATGTTCTCAGGTTCCCACCATGGGAGACCGAGGGCAAGGGGACGGCCCGTTCCAGTGTGCTGAAGGAGGAAGAGGAAGGATTCGTGAAGCTCGAGCGTGTCGAGATCCCGAAGGACAGCATCGAGTACAAAGAGGCGATCGAGGCGGTCGCAGTGGCTGTGACGATGGAGATGAGCAAATTTCCGCCACAGAGGGATGCCATTTTGGCTGTGCTGGAGAGATCGTTCGGCCTGTCTATGACGAAGGTTGAGGCCGACGATTGATCAGGGCCGTGGTCAAGGAGATCAAGGCATCAGGCAACTAGAATTTTGAGTGAATGTGAAACGCAGGGTGGATTGCCTGATGCAGTGAGTGAGGGAGAGCATGTATGCCCGCTGCCGCCGCCATTTCAGATCAACTCATAGTAGGCTTTCAGGAGTCACGTGCCCGGGGCTCGCGCGTGTGGAAAGTCTCAGGGCACGAGTCGATCTACATCGAGCAGGCTCCGGGCGGAGCCAGGGAAGGAAGCAGTGGGATTCGCAGGAGGAGGAGGAGGAGGAGGAGGAGGAGGAGGAGGAG
>CAUYUJ010018453.1:21297-31297 GCA_963575745.1 Prorocentrum cordatum
TGATCATGGTGGTGATGCGGATGGTGTCCCGATGATGATGATGTTGACGATGTTGTTGATGATGATGATGATGAACATGGTGGTGATGATGATTGTGTCCCGGTAATGATGATGTTGATGATGCTAATGTTGCTGATGATGATGGTGTCCCGATGATGATGATGTTGATGATCCTGATGCTTTTGATGATAATGATATGATGAGATGATGATGCTGATCTCGATGATGATGAAGATGATGATGGTGTCCCGATGATGATGGTGATGATAAGGTTGATGATGATGCTGTTGATGATGATGGTGGTGATGGTGTCCTGATGATGATGCTGATGATGATGATGACGATGATGGTGTCTCGATGATGATGTTGATGATGAGGATGATGATGATGGTGATGATTTTTATGATGGTGGCCCGATGATGATGCTGATATCGATGATGATGGTGTCCCGATGATAATGATGGTGATGATGATGATGATGACGATGATGATGGTGTCCCAGTGAGGATGATGTTGATGATGATGCTGCTGCTGGTGATGATGGTATCCCAATGATGATGATGTTGATGATGTTGTTCATGATGATGATGAGATGATGATGATGATGATGATGATGATGATGATGATGATTATGATGATGATGATGATGATGATGATGATGACGGTGGTGTTCCGATTCTGATGAGGATGGTGTCCCGATGCTGATGATGTTGATGCTGGTGACGATGATGGTGCCCCGATGATGATGATGATGATGTTGATGATGATGGTGATGAGGTGACGATGATGGTGTCCCGATGATGATGAAGATGATGATGATGATGTTGATCACATTGATGACGATGATGCTGATGATGATGACGTTGATTGTGAGATCGATTGTGATATCGATCGTGAGATCGATAGTGAGACCGAATGCGAGATCGATCGTGAAATCGATAGTGAGATCGATAGTGAGATCGATTGTGAGATCGATTGTCAGATCGATCGAATGAAAATATATCGAGTAAGATCGATTGTGAGATCGATCGAGTGAGATCGATCGAGGGAGACCGATAGTGAGATCGATAGTGAGACCGATCGAGTGAAACGTTGGTTCCTCCCCCCCGAACCTCCATATCACCCGAAGGGTGGTCGTATATGTATGTATATCGGAGGTTGGGGGGTGAGTCCGACGTGAAACGGAGACCCCCCCTACCGGGAAATCGATTTCGGTTTCGGGTTCGTGTCGTGCGTGCCGTGCGTGCGTGCGAGGCGGAGCTGCGTGGGCGGGCGAAAGGAAATCCTCCTGTGGCTGGGCCGCGGCAAGACCAAATGTAACTCCTCCGGCGGCTGGTGTCCCGCGGTGTCCCGCCGGTGTCCCGCGGTGTCCCGTTGAGTGAGATCGATCGTGAGATCGATAGTGAGATCGGTACTGAGATCGATGTGGTGCCCCGAGGTGTGGTGTCCCGTGGTGTCCGGTTGAGTGAGATCGATAGTGAGATCGACAGGTGTCCCATGGTGTCCCGTGGTGTCCCGTGGTGTCCCGTTGAATGAGATCGATACTGAGATCGATGTGGTGCCCCGAGGTGTCTCGTGGTGTCCCGCTGAGTGAGATCGATCGTGAGATCGATAATGAGATCGACAGGTGTCCCGTGGTGTCCCGTGGTGTCCCGTTGAGTGAGATCAAAAGTGAGATCGATGTGGTGTCCCGAGGTGTCCCGTGGTGTCCTATGGTGTCCCGCTGAGTGAGATTGATAGTGAGATCGATAGTGAGACCGATAGCGAGATCGAGAGGTGTCCCGCGGTGTCCCGTAATGTCCCGTGGTGTCCCGTGGTGTCCCGTTGAGTGAGATCGATAGTGAGATCGACAAGTGTCCCGTGGTGTCCCGTTGAGTGAGATCGATAGTGAGATCGATTGAGTCAGATGTTGGTTCCCCCCCTCTCCCCCACCACAACCTCCTTATCACCCGAATGGTGGTCGCATAGGTATGTATACAGATACACACATAGAACCCGACACCATCCCCGAATGGAAAGACTCGGTGTGTACACTTTAATATTGACCGATGCTGTCAGCTGGTGGACGTATTCGACGGGGGCCTCTGGAGGCCATCGTGAGCAAAAAAGGCGAGGAAGGTTTTGGTGAAGCGCCTTTGTCTCCAAAAAGCCGATGGACTGTCAGGCAATTCCGCTCGACGGTGAATGAAGGAGTCCTGGGCCACCCCCCCTCCTCCCTCTACCTTCTGCTCCTCCTTCTTCCTCCCGCTTCGTCCTCCAACTCTTATTCGTCCTCCTCGTCCACCTCCTTCCCCCTGGTTTAGCATGTGTGGGTTCGGAGATCGTATAATGGCTGTGTGACGGTATCCTATTGTTATTATCATTATTCTTATTGTTTCACTTGCTGCATCGGCCACGCGGCCAGGACAAAACGAGCTAGATGTTCTTGATGCACGTGGAGGGTCATCCAACTGGGGATGGCTCTCTAGCGTGCCTGTTTCACGCTCGGGCGTCTCTGTCCACTTGAATGTGATGTCGTTTCCTTACTGTCCAGCTGTGCCTTGACTGTTTCACCACATTTTACCTTTCTCTCTTCTTCTTGTTCTAAGGGCGTCCTCGGATGATCCCAGGGATCCCCCCTCCTCTTGGGCTCCCCTTGGACCAGCGTGGCCCTTTTGGGGATCCTTGGGGCTTTGTTGAGCAGCCTGAGGGCCTCTTGGGCTGTCTTGGACGCTCTGACGACCGACAAGGTAATCATTGCAAACTTCCCTTCCACCGAACGATAATCGAAACAACTTATGTGTGTTGCGTTGTGGGGTCTCTCATGGGGCGTCGTCGCTCTTCCTGGGCCCGTCTTGAGCTGTCTTGGAGGCGTTCACGCTGTCCTCAGGGTCACCTGAAGGCCTCTTGTCGCTCATCCATGAAATGTTTGGGGTTCCTGGCGCCAGCCAGGGATCCTTGTGCACGGTCGGGAATCTTGGGGACCTCTTTAAGGGAGAGGGCCCGAAGGCCTTCCTGGAGGCGTCTTAATATTAGGATCCGTTTTGAAGCCTCATGGGCCTCTTGGAGGCCGCTGCGGGCCTGGGGGGTCCTCTTGGGGCTTTTTCGGGAGAGTCCGACTAACTTATGGGGCTATTTGGGGGAATTTCTGCCGTCTCTCTAGCACGACTTGGCAATCTCGGGGTCTTCTTGCCGCCGTCTTGAGGCCCACAACGGCCTCTGTGATCCACCTGGGGAGCACGAGAGCCCCTCAAAGGGCCGACAACGGGTCCTGAACCCCAGGGGCAGATTCGGCAACGGGGGGGGGGGGGCAGGGTAGGCCCCATTTGTCATCATGTGCTGGTGGGGGGGCTGGGGGGCATAACATTCAACGTTATATATAAATATATGTGTATATATACACATATATTTATATACACATACATACATACATATGTACATACATACATACATCTGTACATACTAGAACCACACGCGCGCTTCGCGCGTGCTAAGGTTCTAGCCGATATGGATGGACAAGCTCAGAGAAAGACTCGCATCAAACTACAGCACGAGTCCAACATTAAAAGACAGCGCGAAGAGTGTTTCAAGGCTGCCCCCCCCCCTCCCATGGCGGCAGTGCCCTGCACAGCGCGGCTTCGGCCCGGTGCCTGGCGCTTGCACCTTGCCGCCTCGGCGGCCCCGCGGTCCCAGGCGCAGCGCGGCTGCGGCCCAGCCTTTGGCACCGCGGAGCGGCAGCGCAACGTGTGCGGCTCCAGCCCATTCCCACGCGCTTTCCAGTGCGGGGCAGGCGTCCTCCCTGCATCACACCGGCACCCTGTCGGTCCTGGGCGGCATGTTACTGGCTTCGCCTGGCAACCGCGCCTCAGACTGCGGCTCTTTTTCCCTGTGCGTGGCACCTTGGACTACCACGGCCTGGGCCTCTCCTGCATCCTGCTCGGTGGCACAACGTTGCACTCCGGCCCAGCGGTGCTCCTCATCCTCTCGGGCGTCGCCCTGGATGCGTGGCGCGTCCTCTCCCACAATTTATGGGGCTGGTGTACATGATGCGCCGCTGACGGCATCACCACCAGCTTTTTGCCTCCCGGTACTTCGCCTCGGGGTTCCTGTTCAAGGCGTTCCTTTGCATGCACTTCGCTTTCGGCACCGCCTGATCCCGGGGCTTTGCCCTCTCATGGCCTTGACGTGAGGCCCCTCCTTCTGTTTTCCTTCCTCTGTTAATTAAAGCTGTGCGCGGCCCGCTTAGCTTCGGCCGGAAGAGGCTTGCTCTCGACCACCCGCGGATCAAAAAAGTTTCAAGGCTGCTCGCAGAGAGCTTGATGGACGCTCGAGAAAGCTACGCAAGTCAACGTTTCAGGCTGTCTCGGATTCTTGGGCCCGCTGTGAATGTATCTTAGGGCGTCGCCAGGCCCTCCTTGGAGCCTCTTGAGCCCCTTGGGGCTCTTCTCGGGTCCTCTTGGGGCCATCACTCGTGCCTCTGAGGCTACCTCTTGGGGCCTCTTGGTGCGCCCCTGGGGCCTCGGAAGGGCCCGCGGGCCCTCCCAAGCCCGAGTCCAAGACGACTCGTCGTGAGACCTCTCGAGACACGAAAACGATGAGCAGTCCAAAAGCCCATCCATCGAAGGACTCCCTGGGGCCAACTTGGGGACACGTTGGCGACCGTCATGGGTTATGTTGAACTATTCGACCCCTGCTCGGGGCGTCCGGGGGCCCTCGTGTCGCCTCGTGGGCCGTCTCGCATGGCGAGGAGATGCCAAGACCGGGCGTGGGATACCACGGACTGGGGTCTAACCCGGATGGGGAGCCCGAGGCCTAGGTGTTTGGCCCTCCATTCCGTTCCTGGGTTGAGTGTGTAGTACACGTGGAAGACGAGGAAACCATCGAGACACGTACTCGAACATACGAGCAACAACACCTACATGGATGCACCAACAGTCACGGAACGCCGCAACATTGGGTTGAGAGTCTCCTGCTGGGCCACACTGCACCCAAGAAACGGTATGTGAAACCGATCGGAGGCGGGAGCACACGTTCTCTCCCACAACCAGCCGCGACCAATTCGTGACTCGGCCGCGGTCGGTCGCGGCCGAGCGCCCCTCGGACGCGGTCGAGGGCACCTCGGTCTTGGTCATTCCCGCGTCGGTCGCGGTCGGCCACGCCGAAAGACTTTGTCAGATGTGCGTGTCCTTTCTCGTCCCTCTCCGTTTCCACCACCACCACCACCACAATAAGCATCGCCATCCTCGCCGTCGTCTCCATCACAGTCACCATCACCATCATCAGCAGCATTGCCATCAGGATCACCATCATCCAGGGATCGATGGGGGTGGGGTGGAGGGTGATTTCGGCAAAGCGTGGGGCCCCAATGGGGGCCCGGGCCATCAACACCTGGGCGCATCGCGGCGGCTTCTGGGGTCCTCTTGTTCCGTCGTGGCGTGTCGTAGCGGCCTTTGAACTATTCTTGAGAAGTGCCTTGCTCACCTCCCGCCGTCGTTGGCCCGTCATGGAACCTCTTGAACGTCTCGGCGGTTTCTCGGGGCCGTTTCGGAGCCGTTTTGGGGCTTCCGAAAAGTACTCGAAAGGTTTCTTGGCACCGTTTTGGAGCCGTCGTGGGGGTCCCTTGGGCCGTCTCGGCGCCCTCCGGGCCGTCTTAGGCATCTCTTTGCGTCGTTTTGGGGCCGGCTTGAGCCCATCTTTGGCGGTCTTGCGCCTTTATGAGCCTCCTCAGGGACCATGCTAACTGGGTAGTCGAAGCCAATCTGGCGCCAATCTGGCAGGCCCAATCTGGCAAACGGGGGCAATCTGACGAGGGAGCCAACGCGAATCCAGTCTGGCGAATAACCCCAATCCTCCAGTTTGGCCAGGCCAGATTGGCCCTTGGGGCCCAATCCAATCTGACAGTCTGGCCTTCGACTACCCAGGCTAAGACATCTTGGGGCCTTCTTGGGTTCTCGTCAGCTGCTATTGGAGCGTCGCTGGCGCCCCTCTGGGTTATCTAGGAGAACCCTGGGGGTCTCAGGGGCCGTCTCGGACGCTCTGAAGACGAAGAAGACGAGTACGGTAAACTCAATGGAGAAGCCATGGGGACATCAATGCGTTTCACCTCTCGGAGGCCTCGTGAAGGTGCTCATAGAGCGTCCTTGGCGCGTCCTGGGCCGCCTTGGAGGCGTGTAGAAGCGATGTTGGCGCGATATTGGGTCTTCTAGGGCATGTCTTGGCCAATTTGGCGGTCTCCTGGCGCCGTTTGCACGTCGAAGTTGTGACTTTGACTGCCCTTGAAGCTGAAATACCCCCCCCGCCACAGCTCCGAAAAAGAGCCCCTGACCCCAGGGGCTACATGGAGTATCCAGGGGGTGGCCCCATTTGTCATTGTATGCCCGCGAGGGGCTGGGGGGGGGCAACACTCAGACATTGCATGTATATTTACATACACACACATCTATATATGTTTAGACATATAATTATGTGTGTTTGCACATATACATACATATGCATTGGAGCTAGAACCACGCGCGCTTCGCTCGCGCTTAGGTTCCAGGCTAAGGCAATTATCATGCTCATCCTACGCCAACGCTCCAGTTCGAAATCGCATTCATCTCGTTCCTTCTCGCCTTCCTCCTCATCATCCGTCTCCTCCCCCCACCCTTCCCCGTAATCATCCTCCTCGTCGGGTTCGTCCTCCTCTCTTGCCCATCTCCTTATCTCACACTTATTTGTGCGCGCGAGCACAGACGGAAGCGGGGCGAGCAGTGGTGCGGAAGCGGGGGAAGAGAGATGGAACGGACGCCCCCGCGTCGCCACACACCCCCACTGCGGCGACGCCGCTGGCTCGCCAGTGGGATCCCGTCCGGAGGGAGGGGCAGGGAGGAGGCCTCCTCCTCCTCCCCCTCCCCCTCCCCCTCCTCCTCCTCCTCCTCCTCCTCCTCCTCCTCCCCCTCCTCCTCCTCCTCCTCCTCTCCTCCTCTCCTCCTGTCCTCCTCTCCTCCTCTCCTCCTCCTCTCCCTCCTTCTCCTCCTCCTCCTCTTCCTCCTCCTCCTCCCCTTCCTCCTCCTCCCTCCCCCCTCCTCCCCCCCTCTTCCGACGACTGATCCAGAAAAAGGCCCCTGGGAGGCCGCCAGGAAGACCCCGAAAAGACCAACGCAGAAACCGCAATCGAGCTACGCGAGAGCCTCCTTGCTCCTTGGTGTGTGTGTGTGTGTGTGTGTGTGTGTGTGTGGCTCTCGGGGGGGCTGTCGGGGGCCTCTTGGGGCCTCCAAGAAGGTTAGCGGGGGCAAGTTGGGGGCCATGCCCGCCAGGGCCAATTCCCCGAGACCCCTCGCGGCCACCTCTTGGGATCCCTCATTGGCGACCTCTTGGGGGTCCCGTGAGGCCTGTTGAGCCGCCTTGGGGATTTCGTGGGCCGTATCGGGGACGCCCTGGGCCGTCTTGGGCGAACGGCGAGGCCCCTGGGGGCCGCCTTCGGCTGTCGGAAGCGCGGAGGAGCGATAACGCAACAGCACACTGAAGAACATATTTACCCCAGTGCGACCCTACCTAGAAGTTGGAGCCCCTAGGAAAGCAGCATTCGTTGCTATGCTATGCTATGCTATGCTATGCTGCGCTATGCTATACCATGATCTGCTAGGATATGGTATGCGATGCTGTGCTATGCTATGCTACGTTATGCTAGGTCATGCTGCGCAGTGCTATGCTAAACTATGTTATGCTATGCTACGCTATGCTATGCTATGCTATGCTATGCTAAGCTGCGCTATGCTATGCTGTGCAATGCTATGCTATACTTTGCTATGCTGCGCTATGCTATGCTATGCTATGCTACGCTATGCTACGTTATGCTATGCTATGCTATGCTATGCCATGCTGCGCTATGCTATGCTGTGCAATGCTATGCTATACTTTGCTATACTGCGCTATGCTATGCTATGCTATGCTACGCTATGCTACGTTATGCTATGCTATGCTATGCTATGCCATGCTAATGCAGCGCTGCGCTATGCTAAGCTAAGCTAACCCTCTAGGCAGAGCCTGGGTAGGGAATTACACCCATGCTAATTACCCGAACAGAAAACTAAACTGGCAACGCGGTTGGCACACACGAGCGCCACAAAATACACCCACAGATCCGGGGCAGGAGGATCAGGAGCTGGATGACGGTGAGGATGACGAGGAGGAGCAGGTGGCAGCGACGGCAGTGTCGGCAGCGGCGGCGTCGCCCACATCGATGGCCACAACAGGCTGGGTGGGCTGTGCGGCACCACCTGGTGCCGAGGCGGGCTGTGCAGCACCGCTGAACGCCTCACTCCGCCAACATCGGGACATGAGCGTGGGCGGCTGTGTGGCAGGGCCTCCGGACTTGAGCCGAAATGGTTACGGAAGGCACTGCTTGCGGGCGCTCCGGTCCGGCCATCGAGGCTAGCTCGGCATCTGTCGCACATTGCCTTTGCTTTGCCTTTCCTTTGCTTTGCTTTTGCTTTTGCTTTGCTTTGCTTGTGCTTTGCTTTGCTGTCGCTGCTATTGCTTTGCCTTCGCTTTGCTGCTATGCTCTGCTATGCTATGCTGCGCTGTGCTATGCTGGGCTGTGCTGCGCTATGCTATGCTATGCTATGCTGCGCTATGCTATGCTATGCTGGGCTATATGATATGCTGTGCTGCGCTATGCTATGCTACGCTATGCTATGCTATGCTGTGCTCTGCTATGCTAAAGCTCAGCGAAGCTAAGATGAAGGTAAGCTAAGCTAAGATAAACCTGAGCTAAGATGAAGCTAAGCTAAGCTAAGATGAAATAAGCTAAGCTAAGATGAGATAAGCAACGCTAAGCTAAGGGGGACGTAACTGGGGGAACCGCGGGGCGGATCTGGGGGAACCGCCCGGGGCGCTTTCCACTGCCCGGCCCCTTTAAGCCCAGAGAGTAAGAACCCTTCTAGGTAGAGCCTAGGTAGGGAACAAGTCCTAGATGTGTGCCTCGTCAAGCCCTCTTGGGAGTGCTCATGGAGCTCTCTTGGGATGTCTCGGGGACCTGTTGGGCCGTCTTGGGGCAATTGAGGGCACTCCCAGAGCGTTGTAGATCCATCAGGGGCAGATCTTGGCGGTCTTTTGTTTGCTCGTTCGTTTTGTTTGTTTGTTTGTTTGTTTGTTTGTTTGTTTGTTCGTTGTTTTATTTGTTTGTTTGCTGATGTTTGTTTGTTTGTTTGTATCTCTCTCTATATATATATATATATATCTATATTGGTTTTGTGGCTGGGGGACAACGTGCCTGACAAGCGCAGCTAAAGGTCCCGCGCCTGCCTTCAGAAGCCCCCCGCCCTGCCTCGAGAAGGAGCAGGTCGGCCGCAGCTCTCAGACAGCGCGGACGAGCTCAAGAGCTCAGGAGGCGCCTTGCAGAGATGAAGCCAACACCAACAAGAAACAATGAGCGCAACGCAGGCGAGCCTAATTCAGCTAAGGAAGCGCCCTCTGGAGCTGATCATACAATCAAAGGGAAAGCTTGGGCGCAGCTTCGAGACAGCGCAGGCGAGCTCAAGCCAGCTCAAGCTCATGAGGCGCTTTCGGGAGCTGACACCAACCGACATCAGCAGGAAGGGTCGGGCGCAACTCCCACACAGCTTAGGCAAGCCCAAGCCAGCTCAGGAGGCGGCTCTTAGAAATGTACATCCGCAAGAAAGGTTGAACACAGCTTCCAAACAACGCAGGCGAGCCCAAACTGGCTCAAGAGGCGCTCTCTGGAGCTGAAGCCACAACATGTCCTCTTGCTTGTGATACATCCGCGCCCTCTGGGCGACATTGGTGCGTCTAGGGCCCCCTCCCTGTCTTTCCTCACCCTCACTCCCACCACGCTCCTCATGCACGCGCGCACTGCGCTTGCGTCGCGGCCTGCTATCTGTCGACCCCGACAAAAAAACATGTGTGATTCATCCGTCCAGCGGTCTGATCGAAGCAGCCGACGCATGGGCCGTGCCCGCCACCGTTTGAATAGTAGTAGGACAAAAATATGTTGTGAGACAATTGCCTCACTATACGTCCA
>CAUYUJ010018453.1:36297-131297 GCA_963575745.1 Prorocentrum cordatum
CGCTAAGTCCGACGCGCATGTCGATGTGGGATGTCCGTGCGCCGCTGCGCCGCTCCTCTGCAGCGCCCCCAGCATGCGGCGCCGCGTGCACCACGAACCTCTGGCCGACGACGCCCGCGAGGTCAATGTGCAAGCTCGTCGCGCGGCTCCGGCGACTTCGCCTCGGCGAGAGCCGCCTCGGGGCGGGGGCTTCGCGAGTTCCTTTCGGGGCGCCCGCTATGGCCCCCGCCCCTCGCTGGTCGACCCTCGGCTCGGCCGCCGCCGACGCCATGTGCCCCCCGTGCCTCTGGCTGACTGGGCTCAGGTCGAGGCGCCAGTCCTGGGCAGGGCCGCCGGCGTGCCGCTGGCGCCGAGGGATTCCTCGCCGCGCCACGCGGCTCCGCAGCATCGCAGCCGCGGCGGTAGGCCGCGAGGAGCGATGCGACCTCGCCTCGCGCCGCCTCCTCGGCAGCTGCTGCGGCTCCCGCTTCATCCTCGACCCCGCCTGCAGGTCGGAGACCGCGGCGGGGGCGCCTGGTGGCGCCGCGCTGGCGGCACTTCCACCCTTCTGGGGGCCGCCGCGTCGGGCCCGCTCGTCGTCGAAGCAAGACCAGCCGCCTCCGCCACGTTCGTGTCCGTAGCCTCCTCAACTTGAACTGGCACACATCCGCGATTCCATGCGGCAGCCTGGCTGGACATCAGCATAGTGGCATCGCTGCTGCCCTCGACGAGGTGCACAAGACTGCCACTCTGCTGGGCACCTTGGGCGCCATCTTGCTCTCCAGCCTTGCCGGGGCCGCCTTGCCCGCAGGAGTCGGCGGCTCACAGCGCCTGGTGAAGCTGCTGGCACGCGCCGCTCCAGTGGCCCCGCAGCAGAGGCACGCCACCAGGGGCATCTTCCTCTCCAGCTGCGCGTCCACCTGCGGCTCGATCCTCGCGAGCCGATGGCATGGCAACCCGCGAGCCCTCAGGGCCCCATTCGCCTTCATCGCCTCCTCCAGGATGGAGCCTGGGCACTCACCTTGGCGACTCTGCCACCTGCAGTGCGTGCGCCGCTGCTTCCCTGGAGCACCGCGCAGGTCGCGCGTGTTGCTGGCGTCCTCCTTCCTCGCTGCACGGCCTTCCACTGCACCCTGTGGCTTCGCCTTCCTGTGACATGTGTCGCTGCCCTGGGCCCAGCTGCCCGCGGCGCTGCGCCACGTAGCAACCCCATCCACAAGGCTACGCTCAGCCTGCAGCTTGGCGCGATCCTCCACCGCAATCCTGCCTGCCTCCGCTGCTGACCTGGCTGCCATGCCTGCCTGCTTGTTGCCCAGCCAGTCGCGGTGCTTGACCGCGCCCTGGCGCACCTGCTGCTGTGTCTGATGTGCTCGCATCCACCGTGCACGCGCACCATCCTCACCCGCGCCTCCTAGGTCGTCGATGAGATCCCAGGCCGCGCGCCACAGGTGCGCCCACTTATATTTATGGCACGTAGTGCCTGCGCGCCCAGCCTTATGACCCCGTCGCAATGTACTTGGAGTCCACGACCGCCACGATGGGGGCCACCCCCAGCCGCGTCAGCATGAACAGGGCCATCAGCTCCCCGCCGTTGATGTCCACGCACGGCTCGCACAACTGCCCCGCGACCGACATGATGTACTCATCGCCATCGGGCTTCAGCGCCACCAGGCTCCAACCCACGGGCGCGTAGCCGTCGAAATCCACGTCGAGGGCCGACCCGTCCAAGTGGATCTCCCCTGGCGGCGCGACCCCATCATGCTGTCCTTGCCAGCGTATGTTGCTGGGCGGCACAAGCCTGCGTAGTCCCGTCTGGGCTGGCCACGGGCACCTCTCCAGCAGCAGCTCCACCTCCTTCGTGTCCGATCTGGTTCTCAGGGAGGACACCGCAGCTGGCGTGGTCAACGCCTCCTGCCAAGCGCTGCAGTCACAAAGCCTCTGCAGCAGGGCGCCTCTCGCCCCGCGGAGCAGACGCGCATCCGATGCCGCCGTGCCTGCGTCTGCCTTCCACGCTTGCGTCCACTGCCCGTGAGTGGCCAGCGACGCTGCGTAAGCCCTCTCCTTCGCGGTGAGGCTGACCCTCTTGCTGGCGCGCTGCCCTGACTCTCTTTGTTCGCGCATGCTGCTGACCGCGCCCGACGTCGTGGGCCGCGCGAGCGGCTCGAGGACTCCGCCGCTGGCGAGGTGCTCGCAGCCTGGCGATGCGGCCACTTGCTGCCACTGCCACTGCTCAGTGGCCCTCAGCAGCAGATTCTTGACTACCCAGGGGCCGGTGTCGAACGGCCTCGGGATCGACCCGTCGTGGCACCTCCACCGCTCATGGTCAATGGCGCGCCGGCCCACGCGCCTCAAAGTCACCGCCGCCGCCGACATCGGGCCCTGGACCTGCGCCCACTTCGTGGCCTTGTCGTCGCACGAGCAGAAGTCCATCATGTGAGACGGGACCCGGCCTTCCCAGCGCGCTCGAAGCAACATCATCACGGGTGCCAGCGTCGCGTGGATGACGGGATCCAGGCCTGGCTGCAGCATCAAGGAGGGCGTGCGCGACCTGCCCGCCGTGCTGGGGGCCGTCGCGCAGAAAGCCAAGCTCCTGGCCTTGTCCAGCCCGCCCTTCGCCATGCCTGACACCGCCGCCCCATGCGCAACACTGGGCTGCAGCCCCGTCTTGACGACCCTGCTGACCGCCCTCCTCTTCACCTTGCACTTCTTGAGCACTCCGAATCTCCTCAGCCTCTGCTGCGCCGCCTGCAGCCTCTGCCCTCTCACAACTCTGCCTATCCTCTTGCCGCCGCTGAAATCGACGCCCAGGTTCCGCTCCTGCTCGACGTCGATCACTCCCAGCGGCCTCCTCAGGCGCTGCGCAACTGCTGCGCGCGCCTTCGGTTGGTTTGCCAGGGTGCGCGACTTCTTCGTCGCGACTTGCAGGTCGGCCTCGTCCTGCAGCGTTTTGGGCCTGAAGACCGCGTCTCCAACCTCCCGCACTGTCCTCGCCAGGCTGCCTGTCCTCCTGACAATGATGTTGTCGACCGCGACCGTGGACCCCGCCGTCGCATGCGCCTTGCGTTGCCTATCCAACGGGGCCAGGGGCAACATCTTGAACACCGCCGTGGCAAACCCATCCCCTGGCAATGCCGCTTGGCCCACCTGAACGTCATATCCCACACCCGCGCCGAATGTCAGCCGTCGAGGCGAGCGGTGCAAGTCGATCTGCAGCTTCAACTGACGAAGAGGTGGAAGTGTTTTTTGTTGTTATATATAATAAAAAAAGGGAGGGGGGGGGGGGGAGGAAGCTAGCAACAAACGGGTGGTGATGAGGAGAGGAAGGAGAGGAGTAGGAGAAACAAAGTTGAGACACGAAAAAAGAGCAGGCTGAGGCGAGGAAGGTGGGCGAGTTATTGGAAGAGGGCAATCGCGGACGAGAGGAAAGAAGAGCAGAACGCAGTGGGCGATGACATTGGAAGGGAAGACGAGTGAAGCAGAAAGATATTGACCGGACGGAGCGCCTGCCTAGCAGTGCGAAGCGGCGTGTACCAATTCTGACATGGTCAACCGGCGCGACAGCCTGCGCGCGCGCGACCGCTGGTAGTCGGATGGGGGAAGGAAGTGCACGAGGGCCCGAACTTGATAAGGCCGCCCCGCGCCTCGCTGCATGGCCCATGTCCTCTCGGCCTCCCAACAGTGATGTAGAGTTTTGTTAAACGCGGTTTTATTAACATAGTTTCAGAATCTCACGCTCCATCTGATCCCGTAGGAGATGACCATTCGAATTCCAGACTCCAGACGGCAAAATGCCCAAATACGAATTCGCGCAAACTTTGTTCTGATGTACTCGGCTTATGCCGCATCTTTTTCCATTTCCCTGAACGTAACAGCTCTACCATCTTTTTGGCACCAGCGAGCCTGCTATCCAGTGTGGCCAAAATCCTTCGCAATGTCGGAATCTCCGTCGAACACTCATAATCTCTTTGCGATCGAATCCACAACGCACTCATGAGTTGTGATCAGTGTTGCGTTATTTGAGGCTGGCCAGTCTGCGTGTCGCGAGCCTGGATCGTGTTCCATGGTGCGGACGGGCTTGAACTCCTCATACCGGCCGACAGACACGTCGTAACGCGTGCAAGTCTCGTCGCAATGTGCTCCATCTTTGTTTTCATATCTTCAGTTCCGATCTTCAAACTCGGGTTGGCATGAACCCATTGCGGAGGCAGGCGTTTTACCCGCCGCACGTAGATCCCCATCCAACACAATGAACATGTCATCCCGGATCTTACTGCATGGGGCTCCAGTGATCTCCCCAGCCAAATAAGCAAATTTGTCGTTTTTTTCCCTGCCCTATTTGTTCCGCGAGCGATCCTACAAATCCATTGGGGTGTGGCGGGTTCGTTCAGCCAGATTCAAGCTTGCAAAAGGAATACACGTTGACGTGATGCGCCCATCGTGTGCAATGCTGTCCTCTTTTGTACCGGTCCAATCGTTTCCCCGAATTCGGTCCCAATCGCTTTGGCGAATCAGCTTCGAAATCAAGCCCACATACCTTTGACCCGTATTATGCTCAGCATTCACGATCATCGAAATATGCACATCGTTCTGGTGGAGCACTGCTTCATCACGTCGTTAGCCTAGTGCACACTGATTGAATCCGGCGGCCCCCTTGTGGGGCCACCAGGCTGTAGTGCAAAGGTTCGCAGTTTCTTGTGCCAGTTGCAGCTTCCAGTTTCAATTCTTACAGTTCTGCGTCTTGCTGCGAACTGGTTGATGGACCGCGCGAGGGGGGAGGCCCAAACGGGCAGGTTTAGCACGCCCTGAGCGTGTGCTCTGAATTGCTGGGGTGGGTAAAAATTGACACCCCTCACGCCGATCGGCGGGGTCAGGGTCCAACGACCCGGAGGATTTGCCACATTTCTGACATTCGGTGGCACCGCTCGCTCACGCAGATCGACGGGGTCAGGGTCCAAAAACACATGGGATTTACGGCATTTTTGAAATTTGCTGTCTCAGCATTTCTGACATTCGGTGGCACCTCTCACGCAAATCGGCGGGGTCAGGGTGCAAAAACATAAAGGATTCGCAACATTTCTAACATTCGGCGGCACCGCTCACGCGGATCGGCGGGGTCAGGGTCCAAAAACACGGGATTTGCAACATTTTTTGAAATCCGGTTGCACCCCTCACGCAGAGCGGCGGGGTCAGGGTCCAAAAACATATCGGATTTGCGACATTTCTGAAATTCGGCGGCACCCCTCACGCAGATCGGCGGGGCCAGGGTCTAAAAGCATATTGGATTTGCGGCATCTCTGAAATTCGGTGGCACCCCTCATGCAGATCGGCGGGGTCAGGGTGCAAAAGCACAAAGGATTTGCCACATTTCTCAAATTCGGCGGTACCCCTCACGCCGATCGGCGGGGTCAGGGTTCAAAAACACACGGGATTTGCCACATTTCTGACATTCGGTGGCACCGATCACACAGATCGGCGGGGTCAGGATCCAAAAACACAGGGGATTTGCCGCATGTTTGAAATTTGCTGGCACCCCTCATGCAGATCGGCGGGGTCAGGGTCCGAAAACCAATGGGATTTGTAACATTTCTGAGATTCGGTGGCACCACTCAGGCGGATCGGCGGGGTCAGGGTCCAAAAACACAGGGGATTTGCCATATTTCTGACATTCGGTGGCACCGCTCACGCAGATCGGCGGGGTCAAGGTCCAAAAACATATGGGATTTACAGCATTTTTGAAATTTGCTGGCATCCCTCACGCAGATCCGTAGGGTCATGGTCCAAAAACAAACAGGTCCCGACACTGCCTCACGGCGGCGCCCAGACCTCATGATTTAGCTTTTGCATCTCCCATGATCCGAAACAGGGGGCCGGCGGCATGGGGCGAAACCCTTACGGATTTTTGCACGATGTCCGTGCCAAGGTCTTTGATGATGGAGTTGGTCAAGAATCGAACACCGCCGAAATTGCCGCCTTTGTTGTGCACGCTCACAGGTATATGTCGCGGAAAGCTGTTGATGTTATTGACGAGCTGTTGAATGCAACCGTTCCGATGCATTCGATTGTCGCCCATGAGATGAACTCAACACAACCCCCTGGTCACACGTGAAAGCGAAGACGGTCAATTTCAAACATATGTGGTGCATGCTATAGATTTCCATGATTGTACTGTGACAGATGTGTAATTGAAGCTGGGACGCAAACGACGCAAGTGACCCGAGTCAGGCTACTAATGGCACGCACGCGCGCACACATACACATGTTGGGGAACTGCTACTCTAGGAGCCGCTAGGCCTGCGGCTAACATGGAGTTGAGGCGTGTATATATGTGTATAGAACCATCGCGCGCGCTTCGCGCGTGCTCATGTTCTAGCGCAGGCCAGGGGGTGGCTGGAAGAGCTTGGAAAGCGCTGTCATGCACAAACGCGTGACACAGTCATACCCATCCTCAATCTCATTCTGACTCCCGTCCTAAGTCTCATGCTCTTCATCATCCTGGTCCTACTCATCGTCATCAGGGTTGTCGTCATGACCACAATCAACATCAACGAACACATCAACAACATCATGGATAACACTCCTGCCCCAATGCTGCTGGCCATGCCGTCGCGTCAAATCACGACACACTTTTTTTGCGATTGTCGGCCTCTGGGGGCCCTCGCCGGGCCCGCGGACCGTCAAACAACGACTCTGGATGAGAAGCCGGTCTGCTCCGGAGGAGGCGGAGGAGGAGGAGGAGGAGGAGGCTCTGGACGAGGGGGAGGAGGCGGAGGAGGAGGAGGAGGGGGAGGAGGAGGAGGAGGAGGAGGGGAATGGGTCGAGAGGCGGGCCGACACTGCGGCAAACATCAAGACATGCGTCGCAATGCTTCCACGCTGGGCGGTCTCGCCGGGTCTCGGGCCCCCGCGTGTTCGCAGAGCGACCTGGCGCAGGAGATGCAGCAGAGAGGTGTGGGGTACAGGGCTCTGGTCGTGATTTCTGCGCTGCTGCAAGTTTCGCGGCGTCGGATCGCAGGGATGCCCTGGGAGAAGGGCGCAGCGACGCAGCAACGACGCAACGACCGACCAAACGGAACCGACCGAAGGCCAACCCGCTGCGACACGGCCGAGCTGACCAAACCGCGGACAGCCCTGACACCCCTGCGGCTCGGGCGGGCGTCCCGCTGGCGGGGGACCGACTGCGCGCAGCGGCCTAGGCTCGCACCGACTCAGCAGTTCAAGGCTCACTCGTTCTGCGATCACTTATGCGCAGGCTCGCACTCAGACGCGCTCGTGTCTGGACTCGCTCACGCTCGGACTGTTTCCGCTCGGACTTGCCCGTGCTCAGACTCACCAGTGCTCAGGCTTGGTCAAGCTCAGACTTGGCACGTCACCCACACCCCATAGTTACTCGTTCTTACGCAGGGCCCCATGATCATCGCGATGTAGCAGGCATTTGTTGTTTTTTGTGTTTTTGTTTTTTCCGGTAGCCAAAGGGGAGCCACCAAGGGATGTTACACGGGCCAGCTCGCGCAATTGTTGGATGCTCCTCAGCAGAATGGCCGCGTAAATACACGTCTCTCTCTCTCTCTCTCTCTCTCTCTCTCTCTCTCTCTCTTTTCATACCAACATAATCGTCACGAAATAAATGGTATGTCATCTCGCCCACCCAAAAGGGAGCCCCCCATGGGATATCGCACGGACCCGTTCGCGTCCAGATTGCGGGGACGTCTCAAGCAGAATGGCCAGTCTGGTGGGGGCAGACGTGTCTCACTTCAGATCCACATGACCATCGCGATTCAACAGGCATGGCATTTAGGTCACCCACAGGGAACCGCCAGGGGATATTGCGTGAGCCCTTTCGCATCCAACTTCTTGGGGCGCTTCAGCCAGAACTGCCGTTCTGGCGGTGTAGACGCGTTTCCTTCCAGAACCACATGATCATGCCAAAATGACAAGGACGGCCATATATGATTGCACACGTGAATGCTTGCCTCTCGGGGCCGTCGGAGACTCCTCGAAACCGTCTTAGTAAGGGGCGATTCGGGGCCCTCTTACGCCGCCTTGACGGCGGTGTGGGTCGATCAAGGGGGTCTGCCTGGGTTGTGGGCCGGAGGCCTCCTAGACGTATCTTGGGGGTCTCTTTGGAAGTCTCTCGGGGCCCCATTGGCGGCCTCTTGGGGTTCTCCTGGGGGCTTCCTGGGGCCTCCTGCGGCCTCCTGGGGGCCACTTTGGGTATTCTTTCGGGCCTCCCAGGGGCCTCGTGGGGGCCTGTAGGGGGCATCGGGGGTCATCTTCAGCGGAGGGCTCGAAGCGGCAGCTCGGGCTCCCCATCTTGGGGCCATCTTGGGGCCCTCTTGGGCCATCGTGGTCCGTCTTCGAGCCCCTTTGGGCCCTCTTGAGGCCCTCTTGGGCAATCTCGGGGCGATTTTAGAGATCTCTGGGGTCGTCTTAGACCGCGTTGAACCAAACAACTAATATGTAAACAATGCACGCTTTCCTCAGGGAATGGGGCGAAATTTGCTTTTCGGGGCCCTTTTGAGGGTCCTCTTTCGCGCGGTCTTGAAGCGCCGTGGACGCCTCTTGAGCCGTTTGAAACGCATCTTGGGCCGTCGGAGACCCCTGGAGGGCGTGATGGGGGTGGCTCGGGGCAGTCTTGGGCTGCCGCGACGGCTGTCTGGTGGCTCTCAGCAGCGATCTTGGGC
The DNA here is from genome assembly GCA_963575745.1 of Prorocentrum cordatum. Lineage (NCBI taxonomy): Eukaryota > Dinophyceae > Prorocentrales > Prorocentraceae > Prorocentrum > Prorocentrum cordatum. The sequence goes on from CAUYUJ010018453.1 coordinate 44,957, forward strand.
CCCCCAGAGGCGAGCCTGGCCCCCGGGCCTCCCATTTGTGGTCGGGGTCGCGGCCCCAAGGCCCCTAAGCCCGGTCCCCCGTGATATGTATGTATGTATGTGTGTTTTGTATATTTGTAGTTATACACAGGTATACAGATGTCTACACATGTATATATGCACGTAGGTATTTATTTTTACATGCGGGCATGCATGCATGCATGTATGTATGCATGCACGCATGCGTGCATGTATGCATGTGTGTATGTCTGTATGTCTGCCTGTCTGTCTGTCTGTCTGTCTGTCTGTCTGTCTGTCTGTCTGTCTGTGTGTATGCATGAATGCATGAATGCATGTACGCATGTATGTAGATATGTATGTATGTATGTATGAATGAATGAATGAATGAATGAATGTATGTATGTGTGTACCAATGTAGGTATGCATAACAGCATGCATTGATGTTTGCTTGAATGCATATATGCATGCACGTATGAAGGAATGTATACATGAACGTATACACGTATGAACACATGAACGGTCGGATGTATGAATCAATTAATGAATATATGAGTGTACAACTGTATGAATGTGTATATATATATATATGCATGCATGTATGCATGTATGTATATACGCATGTATGTATGTATGTATGTATGTATGTATGTATGTATGTATGTATGTATGTATGTATGAATATGTTTGCATGCATGTATGTATTTATGTATGTATGCATGAGAAACACGTTTCACGGGCGTTTGCCTTGGGAACATTCGGCGGCGCGTTTGAACCAAGGAGGGGATCCCCTCCCCCGAACATTCGGCACCGTCAAACAGAACCAGGGGGGCTCCGAAGGTTTCAGAACCCCCCCCCCGCGCCAGCGCCGGCGCGAACGCCAGCGCGCTGGCGCCCGCGGTAGCGGCGGCGACCGGCACCGCAGGGGAGCGGGGGGGGTGGTTCGAACCCAGCGTCGTCGTCGTCGTCGTCGTCGTCGTCGCCATCGTTGTCGTCGTGGTCTTCGTCGTCGTCGTCACCGTGCTCCTCGTCGTCGCTGCCGTCGTCGTCGTCGACGTCGTCGTCGTCGTAGTCGCCGTCGTCGTCATCGTCGTCTTCGTCGTCGTCGTCGCCGTAATCGTCGTCGCCGTCGTCGTCGCCGTCGTCGCAATCGTTGTCGTCGTCGTCGTCGCCGTCGTCGTCGTCGTCGTCGTCGTCGTCGCCGTCGTCGTCGTCGTCGTCGTCGTCGTCGTCGTCGTCGTCGTCGTCATGGTCGTCATCGTCGCCATCTTCGTCGTCGCCGTCGCCGTCGTGGTCGTCGCGCTTGTCGTCGTCGTCGTCGCCGTCGTCGTCGTCGTCGCCGTCGTCGTCGTCGTCGTCGTCGTTGTCGTCGTCGTAGTTGTCTTCGTTGCCACCATCGTCGCCGTCGTTGCCGTATTCGTCGCCGTGGTCGTCGCCGTTGTCGTCGTCGGTCGTCGTCGTCGTCGTCGTCGTCATCGTCGCCGTCGTCGTCGCCGCCGTCGTCGTCGTGCTCGTCGTCGCCGTCGTCATCGTCGTCGTCATCGTCGCCGTCGTCGTCGTGGTGGTCGTCGTCGCCGTTGTCGTCGTCGTCGTCGACGTCGTCGCCGTCGTCGTCGTGTGGTCGTCGTCGTCGTCGTCGTCGTCGTCGTCGTCGTCGCCGTCGTCGTCGTCGTCGTCGTCGTCGTCGCCGTCGTCGTCGCGCTGTCGTGCTCGTCGTCGTCGTCGCCGTCGTCGTCGACGTCGTCGTCGCCGTCGTCGTCGTCGTCGTCGTCGTCGTCGTCGTCGTCGTCGTCGTCTTCGACGTCGTCGGTGCCGTCGTCATCGTCGTCGTCGTCGTCGTCGCCGTTGTCGTCGTCGTCGTCGTCGTCGTCGTCGTCGTCGTGGTCGTCGTCGTCGTGGTCGTCGTCGTCGTCTTCGCCGTGCTCATTATCGTCGCCGTGCTCGTCGTCGTCACCGTCGTCGCAATCGTTGTCGGCGTCGTTTTCTTTTTCGGCGTCGTCGTCGCCGTCGATGTCGTCGTGCTTGTCGTCGTCGTCGTTGCCGTCGTCGCAATCGTTGTGGCCGTCGTCGTCGCCGTCGACGTCCAGGTCGACGTCGTCGTCGTCATTGTCGTCGTCGCCGTCGTGGTCGTCGTGCTTGTCGCCGTCGTCGCCGTCGTCGTCGTCGTCGTCGTCGTCGTCGCCGTCGTCGTCGTCGTCGTCGTCGTCGTCGTCGTCGTCGTCGTCGTCGTCGTCGCCATCGTCGTCGTCGCGCTCGTCGTCGTCGTGCTCGTCGTCGTCGCCGTCGTCGCCGTCGTCGTCGTCGTCGTCGTCGTCATCGTCGTCGTCGGCTTCGTCGTCGTCGTCGTCGTCGTCGTCGTCGTCGCTGGCGCCAGCGCCACCAGCCGGCGCCGGCGCCAGCCTGGAGAACGGAGAGGGGTCTCGAACACCCCCCCAACTTGAATCGTCATCCTCGTCGACATTCTCCGCCACCGCTGGCGCCGGCGCAGGCCTGGGGAGGGAGGGGGGGTGGCGGAGGGGGGTTCGAACCCCCTCCCCCCCTGGAGGGGGGGCGGTTCGAACCCCACCCCCTTGAACCAGGGGGGGGGGGCTAGGTTCGTGACCCCCGCCCCCTCCAAGCGCCCAAAGAACGCCCTATTTCGTATGTATGTATGTGTGTATGTCTATATATGTGTGTTTATACAAATTTAGATATTTTGATATCTGTATATGCACAAGAACCACGCGCGCGACTCGCGCGCGTTTAGGTTCCAGCAAGCCTGGCTAAGCTTACAGCTGCACTCACGTGCGTAACAGGACATGGCTTCATCACAAGCCACAGAACTGATGGCAACGCGGACCGAGCAGAGAAGTAATACCGACAAGGATCCACCCACTCAACTTCAAAACGAACCAATGCGATGCACCGAAAAAGAACGGTTTGCCTTGCGATGGCACTGCAACGCAAAACGCTGCCCTGGAACGCTGAGGCAACGGGAATGCACCGCAACGTATTGCAGGGAAAAAAGACCAAAGCGAAATAAGCGAATGCATAGCAACATGCAATTCGGGGGTCTCTGGGAACTGGGACCCTGGGCACAAAGCCTGGGCTGGGCTCAACGAGAAGGGGGGAATGAGATGAGGGAGAAGCGAGGACAAGGGTGGGAGGAGGGATGGGAGAAGAGTCAAGCAAGGGGACGGCGGAGGGAGGCGGGAAGGAGGGAGAGTAAGCAGGGAATTCGGATGGACGGGCGAGGAGCACAGGAAATGAGGGATACCACGGAGTGGGGTCTACCCTAGATGGGGGCTCGAGTTCCACACGTTTGGCCCTCCATTTCCTTCTTGGGAAGAGTGCGCAATACATGTGGGCACGAAACAGAGACATAGGAGGCCGTCATCACACATATGGAGAACAACATACACACACAAGGCGCGGGCAATGATGGAAACACGCAATATCGGAATGGAGGCCCTGTGGAAGTATATTTGGCCGTCCGAACGCCCTCTTAGAGTCGAGGTACTATCAGAAGGAACGCTAAATAAGGAACGAAGCCCCTTCTTGGCCCCAGAAACGCCTAGGTGCACGAGGAGTGATGGAGGAGGGGCCATGGAAGATCTTAAGGAACAACGAACCTCTTCCGCACCCGAGGCGTTCCTTATTTCAGCGTCTTGGCTGCAGGCCATCTTGGCAGCCTCTTAGGCGCCTCCCTGTGCCGAAAGAAACGATATGGGAAACCCATCGGAGGCGGAAACGCACATTCTCCCCGACGACCAATTCGTGGATGTCGGCCGCGGTCGACCGCGGCGGATCACCCCTCCCGAAGCGGTCGAGGGCATCTCAGTCGCGGTTATTCCCGCGTCGGTCGCGGTCGGCCGCGCCGAGAGATTTTGTCAGATGGGCGTGTCCTGTCCTGTCCCTCCCCGTCTGCACCACCATCATCATCATCATCATCATCATCATCATCGTCGTCGTCATCAACCACATGACCACCATCACCACCATCATCATCATCATCATCATCATCATCATCATCATCATCATCATCATCACCATCATCATCAACATCAGCATCATCAGCATCAGCATCATCAGCATCAGCAGCATCAACGCCATCATCATCATTATTATCATCACCATCATCGTCATATTCACCATCTCCATCCCCATCGCTATCATCATCATCATCATCACCACCACTATCACCAGCACCACCACCGTCACCATCACCATCACCATCATCATCACCACCATCATCATCACCATTATCATTAACATTGTCAACATGGCCACCCTCACCATCAACATCAACACCGACATCACACTCATCGTGACCGCCATCATCATCCATTACTTCCATCCCCATGATCACCTCCACGAGGTTGAGTCTTACTTGACATGAGGAGCTGGCAACGGTAACACAACAGAGGAGGATGCGCAATTGGCTTTGACGACGATGCTGGTGACAATAATGGCGATCTTGTAGAAGTAGGTGATCACAATGATGATGATGATGCCGATGTCGATGGATCTGAATGTGCTAATGGCGATGATGGTGGCTGCGATGACGGCAATGCTAATCACACTTGTTCCTCCCTCGGTCCCAGGCGTGCTTGGTCGCTGCCTCGGGCCAGGCAACGGCATGCCCCATCGACCGACTGATGGAGGGAGGGCGGGCGGGCAGGGAGGAACATACGGACGGAGAACGGGGAGGAGGTGGGAACCGAGCGCCTACGGATCCGTCTCCCTGAACGCTTCCTCGCCCTGCCTCCCAGACACTGCCCCCCCTCTCGTCCCAATCAAGACCCGTGCTCACTGCAAGTACCCAGTCCGACGGAGGCACATGTGAACAAACGTTGCGGCCACTCCGTACCCGCCCCTTCTTCATCGCACTCTTTCCTCCCTCGGTCCCGGCAGTGCTTGGTCGCTGCCCCGGGCCAGGCAGCGGCATGGGGGCTGTCGGCAATCAAATGTCACCGACGGGTGGTCCAGAAGCTGAGGGCTGACGGCGGGACAAAACCAATCACATGTCCCCAGTCCCTCCACTTCCCGGTGACCAATCTCTAGAAGCCCCCAAGTCGCCACCTCTACCGCTCTAAGCTTAGAGGACGGACTGTCTGCCCAAAAACGCCGCTCGGCGCAACGCCGCATCTGCCGACCCACCGCGTGGCCAAGCACTGAGTTCTGCAGCTGACGTCTCGATGTAAATGGCGGTGGCGGCTTGCTGCCACCAGCCGAGCCATATCCAAAGACGCTGTCACCTGCCACAGCCAAGCGGCCCCGCCTCTCCAGAACCCATCAGGAATTGCCAAATCCCCAGGATACCCCAATCCGCCGACCCTGTCGGCGTGTGGAAGAGGCTGTTCCGTTTGACTCGTCGTTTTCGTCGTCGTCGTCGTCGTCGTCGTCGTCGTCGTCGGCGTCGTCGGCGTCGCCGTGCTCGTCGTCGTCGTCGTCGTCGTCGTCGTCGCCGTCGCCTTCGCCGCTCGCTTCCCCCCTTTTCCCTAGGCCCGTCGCCGTTCCCCCCACTTTCACGGGGTTCTCCTCCTCGAGCTCGCCAGCCACAGCGAAATTGAGCAACGTTGTAGTTGAGTCGAAGTGAAGCCTCTTCCCTTTGATCCCTTCCCCGCCTAGGGGGGGGTGGGCGGGGGTGAAGTTCCGGGGGGGTCCTGGGGGGGGGTCCCAGGGGAGGGGTCCCAGGGGCGTCCCGGGGCAGATACGACTCCCCCTCGGGCGATTGTGCGGTTGGGCGGCCAAGGAAAGCCGCAGGACGCGGCAAAACTGTCCCAAAATGCCCCCAAGACGGTCCTCCAGGGCCCCGAATCGCCGAAGTATCGGTCCAAGTCGCCAAAGTAGCCTCCAGATGGCTCAGAAGGCTTCCAAAACGCCCCAAAAAGCCTCCAAGAGGACTTCCAAGAGGGTCCCACGGGGCAGACACCATAGATTTCCCGTAAATTTTTGAAATATTTCGACGTTCTCACCTTGCCAGCTTCCCGACGCTCCAAGACAGGCCAAGAAGCCTCCAAGACCGCCCCAAGATGGCCCAAGAGGCTTCCAAGAGAGCACCAAAACGACCCAAGAGGGCCCCAAGACTGACCAAGAGGTCTCCAAGGCAGCCGAAGAGGCCCCCAAGACGGCTCCAAGGAGGAGCCCAGACGGGGGACACGAATGGACATTTCGAGCCCTCGGCCTGAGAAGCTTCCAGGAGGCCCCCAGAGGTCACTAAGAAGCACCTTAAGAAGCCCCAAGAAGCCCCCAAGATAACCCCAGGAAGCCCCAAGAGGTCCCCACGAGGCTTGCAAGCGGCCCGCAATAGCTTCCCAAGAGGCCCCCAAATACCCCCAAGAGGCCCCCGAGAACGCTTGTCGTCGTGGTCGTCGCCATTCAGGATCGGCGGCACCAGCCGTAAGGACTTTGCAATAAACCGCACCGCACCACCATTTGCAAACGCAGTTGAACTGCGAAGAGAGTTTGTTGTACATGGGTTGGTGATGGTGACGAGAGCGAACCGCCAGTTGCACAGCTTTCGCGACAACCGCATCGTGGATGGTTACGTGCTTTTCCCGTTTTCGGGAGGTCTGTGTCTTTAAGAAGATGTCAACGCGTTGTCTATCAAATCTGAATTGCAACTGAGCGGGCATGGCGGTGCGCGAAAGACCCGTCGACCCCGCCAACATCAATGCAACCAAGTCCACCCGGTTGAATGCCGTGTCTGCTCCCAATGATGCGCACAATAAGTCCGAACTGAGAGGGAAAACGTCGTCACAATTCTTCAAATGTTGCCGCGAGGTGGGAACCACCAATCGTATACCAGATGAAGACCGCACCAAATCCCGCAACAGTGTCAGCTGCGTGCCTGTGTGATTCACTCTCTTGAAACATAGGGCTGCTATATTTTGCAAGGGTGCTGTCCAATGACATGAACGTTGCTTGGGGGTACGGGCCAAGTCATACGTTTGAAGAAAATGGGCACCTTGAGACTGCCCGTTGATGTCGTGCACGCGTCTTCGCAACTATGCTTACTTCACTGAAATGACAGCGCTTCCAAAACGCCGTTCGCACACGCGCCCTAACCGTGGTGGCGGGCACAACGCAGGCGGCTCGAGGCGTCCCCATGCTGGCATCGTCCAATCCACGACTGTTCAGACATCTATTGCAAGTTCGTGCGCCATCAGACGCCAACGAAGTCTGTTGAGCGGTTGGCTGGAGCTCCGCCCCTTTGCCAGCACAGCACAAGCCACCTGACTGTCGAACTCATTGGTGAAGGGTCAACTGTGGAAGCTCGATGAAAGGGACTTTCTTCGAGCGTAGTTCAAATATCAGCCAGCGTTGACTCCAAATAGGTAGGAGGACAGGAGGAGGACGAATGGAGGATGGGAGGAGGACGAAAGGGGGACGGGAGCAAGACGGGAGGAGGACGGGAGGAGCAACATCAAGGAAGCGCAAGCAAGCAAGCGGAAGCAAGCAAGCGCAAGCGAGCAATAACAAGCGAGCAAGAGCCAGCGATAAAGTGCAAGCAAGCAAGGGTAAGCAATAGCAAGCAAGCGAGATCAAGCAAGCAAGAGCAGGCATAGGCATAGGCATAGACACAGGCGTAGGCATAGGAGTTAGGGGGGGGGCATAGGCATAGGCATAAGCTTAATCATAGGAATTCGGGGGGGGGGGGCATCGGTTTTTTTTGGGGGGGCAACGGACCAATTAGTAGAGAATGCGTCACAACTCCTATAGGGCAAGCTTATTTGGAGAGTCTGATCTGTCCAGGTGCCCTCCAAGCACGAAGGGGTTGCGGACGACTGTGGGCTCTCGTGGAACCCACACGTTTTGGCAACGCACGACAAGATCACTTTTGGGTTTGCCAGCCCATCCGTGGACGCGCGCCCGGAGGGCCTCGGCCCTGGACTCGGATGATGGGAAACAGTGCGCATTTGCAGCACATCGCCCCAGCAACGCACGCATCACTTGTGCACCCCGCGCACTGCGCGCTTGCTTGGTTCTGGCTTGCTGCGCCTCCACCAGGGCGGACAATTCCTGCTACCCCAGAGCACTGGCAGGAGAGAACCGAGGTGGGGCAACCATTTACACCCATAACCAACCCACCGAACTCGGATCGCGATGTGACACATCATGTTCCCGGAAAGCTTCTCGTCATCATGATGGAGGGGGAGGGGGAGGGGAAGAGAGGCAAGCTAGGTGCGCTCGCGTCATATCTGACGTCCTACCCCTCCCTCCCATCCCTTACCATGGCGCTGATTTTCTCTATCCGCGGACGCGTGTCGTAGCGGACCTGTGGCTCCGCGCGCGCGTGCGTAGTGGGTGGTGGTGCACGTGCGTGCGTGCGTGCGTGTGTGCGTGGTTGTCGTGGTGGTGGTGGTGGTGGTAGTGGTGGTGGTGGTGGTGGTGATGGTGGTGGGTGGTGGTGGTGGTGGTGGTGGTGCTGGTGGTGGTGGTGTTGTAGTGCTGGTGGTGGTGGTGGTTGTGGTTGTGGTGGTGGTGGTGGTGTTGGTGGTGGTGGTGGTGATGGTGGTGGTGGTGGTGCTGGTGGTGGTGGTGGTGGTGCTGGTGGTGGTGTTGGTACTGGTGCTGGTGCTGGTGGTGGTTGTGGTGGTGGTGGTGTTGGTGGTGGTGGTGGTGGTGGTGGCGGTGCGGCGCGGTGGTGGCGGGCGGATGGGCGCGCGAGAAAAAGGCCCGCGCTGGGGCGAGAACGCCATCCTGAACGACGGAGGCCAAACACCGATCCGAAAATGAGGCCCACGCTGCAGCGGGAGCACGATTCGGAACGATTCGGGAGCAGAAATGAGGCCGGCGCCTCAACGAGAGCAGCATTTTGGGAAAAAATGACGCCGGCGCCTCAGCGAGAGTCGTTTCCCGGGATTTCCCGGGCATCCTGTGTGTAAAAAAACAATACGCGGAGGGTGCGCGGCCATCACCCGGACGCCATCAGGGGAAGGATTCGGGAGCAGAAATGAGGCCGGCGCCTCAACGAGAGCAGCATTTTGGGAAAAAATGACGCCGGCGCGAGAGCAGCATTTTGGGCAAAAAATGACGCCGGCGCCTCAGCGAGAGTCGTTTCCCGGGATTTCCCGGGCATCCTGTGCAAAAAAACAGTACGCGGAGGGTGCGCGGCCATCACCCGGACGCCATCAGGGGAAGAGGGAGAGTATATTCATATTGAGTAATTGTAAAGGAAGAGAGGGAGAAGAAGGAGGAGGAGGAGGTGGTGGAGGAGGTGGTGGAAGACGACCACAAACCAGGACAGGAGAAGGAGAGACGACGACCAGGATGCTTACACCAAGCGCGGTGGCGGGAAGTGCCAAGCGCCATTGAATTGTTGTGGAAATCTCCATGCGTACGCCATGGCAAATGACCACTGCCAAGCGAACGGTGGGATACGGGAATGTTTGCGTCAGCTGCTCAATTTCGCCGGCCGTCAGCAAGACTTGGCCCTTTTTGTGTCGGCCCACCTGGGGAACTAACGCAGATCTGAAATTTAGCCGCCGTGGGCCATGATTTGAAATTGCTCTCCAATCGCTGCAACTTCGTTCGCGGTGCCGGCCGACGATGACGCGCGCCGCAGCGTGGACACCTGGCACTGGATCCATTCCTGTCGGGCCGTGGGTGCGGCAAGCACTGTCTCCGCTGTGGGCACGGTGATCGATGCAGCGACGACGCCCGCAAATCTATAGCACAATTCCTCAAAACATGTGGAGGGTTCGCCTGCCTGGGCGACTGCCGCCGATGACTGGTGCAGAAGGTGAGAATTGCATAGCACGCGCCACGCCACCACCGGGCCGCCAAGGCACCACGCATCAGCGCACCACGCACCAGCGCAACTCTTCAGATCCAAACTTGCAGGCAAGTTCCCCGAGAAACTGTGCCACGGATGCATCACAGAGCCAACGCCCCGATTGACAAGTCTGAATTTCACCCTGCCGAGTGCCACACTCGCTAAGCGGCTGGCAGGTGAAGTGGTCGCGCGCTCGGCGTGGCCCAACCGTGGATTGCCATGAACACGCAATGGGGACCAAAGCCGGCCGGATTCGTACGTGCACGTGCTCCGCGAGCCTGCGTCACATGCACGCGTAAACGTGTGGTCAAGCACCCCCCCATGCTCCCACGCCGCGAAAGCATCCATGGCCTCTGGCCACGCTGGCGGGGAGCGCGCGGCATGCCCGCGCAAGGATAACTGTTTTGAAGCGTGGCAGGGTCCGTATAAATCTGTAGCCTGGCACGCCACTGCCCAAGACAGCGCAACCTCATGGCCCACGGCGCACTCGGCAAATCGCGTCTATGCTCCAACACGCATGGCATGCTGCCAGTAGTAGCTCCGCATTGCGCGGCGCAGCTGGCGGCGACCTTCCGGACCCCTCCGACCAGTAGCGGCGCCTGGCAGACCGCACGCGTGTTGGGATGACGGCTTCTGCCTTAATCTGCCTTATCGCCACGCACATTCGTCTTTAAAGTTTGCAGCAGTTTCACGGGTTCGTATGGCTGAAGTTCGAGGAATGGTGTTTTGGCACGACTTGCAAGAAGCAGCAGCCACGTTGATTCTTTGTGTTGAAGTCCCAAGAATGGTGTTCAGGTGCGGTTTAGGATTGCCCGGACGTAGCAGTCATGTACAGTCGCGGTGCTGAAACCCCAGGACTGATGATTTAGCACGATTGATTATTCTTAAACGGTTGTCTTCCAATGCGGCACTTCCCGTAATGAAAACACTTTGTAGGACCCTATGAAGAGGGAACTTGGAGGGAGGATTTATTGCAACACCGTCGGTGCTTCTTGGGTTTACACTCGTCCTCCTCCTTCTCCTCCTCCTCGTCGGCCTCGTCGTCTTCCTCTTCCTCCTCCTCTCCATGCTCATGCTGCTCCTGCTGCTCGCCCTCCTCCTGCTGCTGCCCCTCCTCCCTCCTCCCTCCTCCTTCTCCTCCTCTTCCTCCTCATCCGGATGAGGAGAAGGGAGGAGGAGAAACAGGAAGACGAATCTAATATGAAGAGGAGGAAGAGGAGGAGGAGGAGGAGAAGGAGGAGGAGGAGACCGGGCCGCGTCCTGGAAACGCGCCCGGTCCGTCTCCCACAGCCGGTGCAAGCCGGCGACGAAGGCGAGCATGTACGAGACGTGGTAGGCCTCTTCGGATATGGTTGAGCGAGGTCGACACACACATGCATACTTACAGACATACAGACATACATACATACATACATACATACATACATACATACATACATACATACATCGCCGAGCTCGATTGCTGGGCTCTGGGGGCCGGCCCGAGCGTCTCGGCATTGCTCCGGTTGCCAGGCATCTGACAGACGCGCCTCGCCAGGAGCCCGCTCGGCCCCCCAAAGCTCTCGCAAGTGTCGCAGCTAATGGCAACGAAGGTCGGCTTCTCGTGAGAGCAGCCGTAACGACAACAATAATTCGCCGGCCCAACGGGCCAGGGCGTGCTAAGATCTCCGGTAACAGGTAAACCGTATTTCTAGTTCGCGCGCGCGGGGCGGCCCCTAGGAGTCCCTGGGCGAAAAATACCCCGGCAGGTCCCCGGCAGGGTGGGGGCCAGAGATGCCGGACCGGGCAATTTTTCGACACCACTCACGAGGATCGTGGCCTCCGAGGGGGGGAGGCGCAATCGACTACCCCCGCCCCTGCCCCAAGAGGCCCCCGAGAGCCCCCCAAGAGGCCCTGGGGGCCCCCAAGACGCCGCCAAGGACCCCCAAGAGACTCCCAAGAGGTCCCCAAGAGGCCCCCAAGAGGCCCTAAAGAGGGCTCCAGGGCCGGCGGAATGAGCGAAGCGATTAAATACTAAACAAAGAACGCGTTCGCATGCTCCACGGCCATCTGAATCTCAGGGTGTCTGAACTACGACGAGGTCTCGGGGTTCTCGAGAGAGACGTGTATCTCCGTATCCGTGCAGAACTTGACGAGCTTAGCAGCGAACCGAGCGTGCTCCCGAGACGCCCCGACAGAAGACCGCGAGGGCCGAGACTTACGTGCAGTACTCCACGGGGTACAGGGAGTCCCAATATGTAGATGCCATGCGCGGCCCTATCGGAGCCACTTGACCACCGCGCCCTGAAGTCTGCGCTTCCCGAGGTCGAACTCCGAGGCCCCTGCGAAGTCGAACGGCGCGGCCGCCCTAAGGCCCGCCCCCGCGAGCCCCAGAGACGGCGCCCCGCAGCCCAGGCGCAGGCAGCTCCAGGAGGGCAGGCGCGAAGCGTCTCCATGAAGGCGACAGTGCTGAGGAGGAGGAGGAGGAGGAGGAGGAGGGGGAGGAGGAGGAGGAGGAGGAGGAGGAGGAGGAGGAGAGGAGGAGGAGGAGGAGGAGGGAGGAGGAGGAGGAGGAGGGAGGAGGAGGAGGAGGAGGAGGAGGAGGAGGAGGAGGAGGAGGAGGAGGAGGAGGAGGAGGAGGAGGAGGGGGGGTGAGGAGATGACTGCGCGCGAGACTTCCTCCCGACTGGCGCGGCGATGCGAACAGAGTGTTCTCTTTTTCTCCGGTCGAGGGGGTCCCCGTGCAAGCGGCGTTGATCCCCGAACTCGGGGGCGAGAGCGAACGTCGGGCGTGCCAAGTCGAAGCTCGCGAGAAAGAGAAGACGAGGCCGCGCGGCGTGACCGGCCGCGAGAGGTTGTGACAGCGTTGCTGGTTTTCTCGTCGTCGAAACGTCTTGATTCATCATCAGCTGGGTTTCGTTATGATTCGATGTATCGAGGCCTCAGGTCGATGCCGCAGCCGATAGAGTAGGCGGCGAACCTGCGGGCTGGGGCAAGCAGGCCGAAGCCCTTAGCTCGGCTTTTTTCTCGAGGCGGCACAGGGGCGAGAGGCTATCGGGCAGCGCCAGGAGACGTCGCCCATGCCTTGGGCGACGATGAAACTCTCTGCGGAGCGCCATCAAGATCACCTCCCCTCCTTCACGTGGATCGCCTCGCCCCTCGGAAAACGTTCGCCGACGTTCAGGCTCGACGACATCTCCAGGATGGACCGGGACCGTGCCCGCAATCTCTTTTATTCTAGCTGTCTACGTTCTTCACCTCGTAATTTGCACACCCCAGAACGAGCTCCCCCTGACTCCAGAACTCCCGAGGACGGGGGGGTAGCCCAGCAGACTCCAGAAGCCGCCGCGAATATGATGAGCCAGGCACCTCTAGATCAGCAGACCAGCCAGGGTTCGGGGGCGGCAGGGTTCCCGACGATCTCGAGACGTCCCCGCGATCCCCCATCCACCTCCACAAACCGCCAGCGCTCTTTCCACCTCGTGAGCTTTCGGAACCCTTGGGGCCCACGATGGGGGTGTCCATGACTGCGTGTTCCTTCCCGGACGCATCTCCACAGTGGGCTCGATCCGAGGGGGGACAGACGGGCCTCAGCCAAAAATGCAAGCCCAATCGCCGCGCTGGACTTACGCCTGCTGTACCCGGGATCTCAGACGACCGCCCCATATTGCAAGTCGCAAAGCAGCAAGCGTGGGCGAGCGCAGACATCGCCAGCCTCGAGAGCACCAGGTAGTGGAGGCAATGGCCAAGCAAGGCGCGGACCGCCTCGCCTGTCACTCGGCGCATCTTCAAGAGGAACCTAATGCCAATATGCAGTCGCCAGGCCCTCTCAGACTTGTGACGGATACTGCGCTTATCCTTGTCTGTCGCAATGCCCGCGTTCTCAACCATCACCCCGTCCCCGCCTTCCTCGTGCAGCGTGAGCCCGACCCCCTCCGGCTCCCTCTTGATCGCGGCGTAGCCGGAGACCGCGCCCGAACAGGAGAGACCCGCAGCGGCAAGGTTATCGACGTACGCGCTGGATACGGGGCCAACTTGCAGGTCTGGAGCAGGCAGGCCTTCTTGAACCAGGCGATCGCTCCCTCAGATCGCCAAGGAGGTGAAGTGCTTTGTAGAAGAAATGCAGAAGAGCATGTCCCAGGAACGCCCTCGAGGCATCCCGAGAAACGCTGGGAACACCTTCTCGGAGGAGCGGACGGGGCGAACCCCCCGAGATCGTTGTCGTAGACTTCGGTGAGCCCGAACTCGGAGCACCTGGATGGGTCGTCGAGCCCGAACCACTCTGCCATCGACTCGACTGAGAACTGGTAGAAGGCGCCGTCAACGTCACCGACGCGCGCAGAAATGGGCGGCAGCTCGGCGATCGGGCCGCGCCCCTGGCTGAGCTCCGCCAGCTCGTCCTGGTCGAGCCAGCCGTCGAGCTGAGCAAGTGCCCCTGCCCCTCCAGGCCTCGTCTTCGGAGGTGGGCGGTGGTGGCCGTTAGGCGTCCTGGCATCCGCGATGAGTCGCATTCCGCGCCGAGAAGACTTCCACGCAGACATGTGCCCACGTTCGCTTTGATGCGAGTCCTGAAGCCCATGCGACCCCGGTCGAACAGCTTCCGAGAGCGGCCGAGACGCGCGGCCCTGTCCTGGCGAAGTGTAGGGCCCCAGTGCGGCCTGAAAATGGGGTGCTCCTCGTTCCAGGCGTCGGTCTTGGGCTGCGAGCAGGCGAGATATTTCTCGGGGTCCATCGTGAACGCCGCCTCCTCCCGCGGCAGCAAATCAACGGTGGGCTTTGGCGCCGTCTTGCCCTTCGCGATCTTCGCGACATCAGGCTGGTGCGGGGCGAGGTTCTTCTCGCCGACGCAATGCAGGTCATTCGCCTTAAGAAGCTCCCAGGAAGCTCCTCGTGCTGTCATGTCAGTCGGCGTCGGCTCATAGCTGCTCGCCGTGTCCCTCGTGCCGATCCTAACGACAGACTGGGCGGTTGAAAATGCCGGCGAAATTCGTTGTTCCGCGTCGCGAGCGCCGCCCAAATGAATCGGAGAGGCAGTGGAAGCAGCCGGAGTGTTCAGGCTGCGCGCCGCTTCAGCGACCCGGGGCTGCCTGCCGCGACGAGCAGCGAGACCGGGTGCGCGTCGGCGCGGAGGGGGCCCGATCGCCGCGCCGAGCCGCGCGTGGAACCGGGAGCGGGAACGTGTCGCCATGCTTGGGCCCGCCTCCTTTGATCAAAAACTCCTCACTTAATGCTCGGGGGGCTCGGCGGGGAAGCGTCTCCTCCTCGCCCCCTGGCTTCCGTGAAGTCGTCATCCCTGCCCCTCCTGCCCGCTGGCAGGATGGGCCTATGCCTTGGCTTTGTCCTCGGGGCGCGGAGGCGGCTCTCGCTCGGCGGCGCGATGCCGCTCTGCGGCTTGCTCCTCTCGCCACTTCCGTCGCGACTCCACGGTCTTGCCCTCCTCCTTCTGCTTGGCGCTGAGCCGCGAGCTAAGGCCATGAAAGCGAGCGCCGCCGATCTCGTCGCAGGACCCGATCGTGCCGGTGTCGAGGCCCGAGAAGTCGGGGTGCTTGGGGTTCCTTCTGATCGCCTGCTGGGTCTCATGGATTCTGCGCACTGCCTGTTCGATGGAGGCCATGTTCGTCGGGCCCCCCTGGTCGCGCCTGACTGCGAACGATCTGAACCGGGTTCCTGAGCTCGTGGGCCACCGACGAGTTCCCGCTGACACAAGTCTTCCTCATGAACGCGTTGGCCCACGTCTGGAGGTCGCCGCCGTTCTGGAGGACGGGCTCCAAGAACTCAGCCATCGGCCCAGGATGCGGCCTGTCGGCGAACGACTTGGGCGTCGCCAGCTCCATGGCCTTCTAAAGCGGCAGGGCCCTGTTCTTTGCGGAGTTCACGTGATGTCCGAGAAGCCGTGCGTCGCCGGAAGCACCTCCAGGGCACCAGGGAGACCTGGTCGCTTGCGGGCGACCTCGTTGATCAGAGTCAGCCCCTGAACCTGCGTGCCGTCGTCGCGGTCCTCAGTGGGGTCGGCCAACTCAGCCGCGGTGAACGCCTGGTCGAACGTCTCCGACGGCGGGTCCGCCGCGCGCCAGCTCGAGCCTGCACTGCCCGCGTCGGCGGCAGCGGGCGCCGCGCCAAGGACCTCCGCGATCCCGCGCGCCTGCCCCCGCATGGTGGCGATCCTCGCCGCGGCCCGCTGCGGGCCGCGAAAAGACGTGTAACGTGCTAGCGAAATCCGCTGGAAAAGCCCCGTTCCGCGCTAGCGGCCGCGCCTCCACGCCGTTGAAATCCCCCTCGTAAGCGTCGCCGTCGGGAGTCCCGATGATCCACCGACCTGGCGAGACCTTCGTGAAGAGGGCCCGATGGTAGTGGTGCAGTCCCACTGCGTCATCGTCCGCATCCAAAGTCCGATTGATCGCCGCCATGCCTCAACCTCTTCACGGGTCGCTGGGCCCTGCAAGGCTGCGGGGGCGGCGGAGCGCGAGGGCCTCTTGCGGCCTCCCAGTCTGCCCGCGATGTAGCCCGCGATGAAGCAGACCAGGCTCAGGCCAAGCGAGATCTCCAGGGACAGCGTCCGCCCGCTAGGCGGCGGGCCCTCGAGGGGTCTCCCCGCGCGAGCAGTCGGGGCACGGTGTCGAAGCTGGGCGCGTACACGCTGGCGCCGCCGGGCACGCCGCGGGGCGCCCCACCGCCTCGCGGAAGATCTCGAACACAGGCTCACAGATCTCCGCGGCAGCCTGCGCCGCGGGGCAGGTGCACTCGCGCCTGGTGGGCGCAACCGCGTCCCGTGTCGCAGTATATGCGAAGTGAGCCACCGAACTCCAGGAGAGGGCCCACTCGAACATCTGCTGCTGACCTTCTCTCAGCAGAAAACATGATCGACCCGCGAACCCGGAAAGGAATATAGACATGTAAGGCATGGCAACGTTTCAAAGACACCTGATTGGGCGACGGGCAAAGGCAATGCTGAGTGTATCGATCTTGATATACCGTGCCGAGGGCTGTGCTGTGAAGTGCCGTGCTGAATTGCGATGTGCCATGCCGCGATTGTGCTCTATAGCGTTGTGGGTCGAGTCCTCCTTTGCATCCGAGTCCTGACCGAACTGATCTGGATCTTAAGCTCGAGCTGTCTCAGCACGTAGTAGCGGCCCCAGAGCTAATTGACAGGGGAACGTGCCAGGAAGACGCGGCGTGGAACGTCCCAAGGGACGCGCCAGGCGACGTGCCAAGGGACGTGCCACGAAGACGCACCGCGGGACGTGCCGAGGGGACGCGCTACGGAACGTGCCAATGGACGTGCCACGGGACGTACCAGGGGACGCGCCGCGCGACGTGCCAGGGGGACTCGCCACGGGACGCGCCACGGAACGTGCCAGATTGCAATGCTGAGTGTATCGATCTTGAGGTACCGTGCCGAGGACTGTGCTGTGCTGCGCTGTGCTAAACTGCCATTTGCCATGCCGCGATTGTGCTCTATAGCGCTGTGGATCGAGTCCTCCTTTGCATCCGAGTCCTGACCGAACTGATCTGGATCTTCAGCTCGAGCTGCCTCAGCACATAGTAGCTGCCCCAGAGCTACTTGACAGGGGAACATGCCAGGAGGACGCGCCGCGGAACGTCCCAAGGGACGCGCCAAGCGACGTGCCAGGGGACGTGACACGGGGACGCACCGCGGGATGTGCCGAGGGGACGCGCTACGGAACCTTAAAATGCGTGGTCCTTGCTCGGAGCAGCCATGTTGGACATCCCCTGGATGGCCTAGACACATAACCAGCTCGGGAACACCATGTTAGATACCCCCATGTCTGGCCTGGACACGTGAAAACACGTGGTTCCAGCGCGACACCACCGTGTCAGATACCCCCCCCGGGTGGCCTGGACACGTAAAATCACGTGGTTCCAGCTCGGGACCACCAGGTTAGATACCCCCCTGGGTGGCCTGGACACGTGAAAACACGTGGTTCCAGCTCGGGACCACCATGTTAGATACCCCCCTGGGTGGCCTGAACACGTGAAAACACGTGGTTCCAGCTCGGGACCACCATGTTAGATACCCCCCTGGGTGGCCTGAACACGTGAAAACATGTGGTTCCAGCTCGGGACCACCATGTTAGATACCCCCCTGGGTGGCCTGAACATGTGAAAACACGTGGTTCCAGCTCGGGACCACCATGTTAGATACCCCCTGGGTGGACTGAACACGTGAAAACACGTGGTTCCAGCTCGGGACCACCATGTTAGATACCCCCATGTCTGGCCTGGACACGTGAAAACATGTGGTTCCAGCGCGACACCACCGTGTCAGATACCCCCCCTGGGTGGCCTGGACATGTAAAAACACGTGGTTCCAGCTCGGGACCACGTGCAAATTCACACTTTACCACGTAATTTATCGCAGAATAATTCCGCCGGCCCTACTCCCGCACGTAATTTATCGCAGAATAATTTCGCCGGCCCTACAGCCGTCGAAACCGGGGGGAACCAACTAAAAGAGAACCCTGGGCTCGAGCCCTCTCCGGGAAAAAAACACTTCAGCACAAATGAGCTATGGATCGCGGGTTAAAATTTCAGACCCGGCCACGACCCGTGCTGCAAAGAAACATCAGCAATTGCCCCAACATACATACAACATACATACATTGACTCTCTGGCCGCCGCCGTACTAATTGGTTCCTCGTTTCGGTATATGATCGGGATGGGACGGCTTTGGCGCGCGGTCGTTTGCAAGTTTCTAGGCCAGTGCTACTGGGGCCTGTCAGGCGACCTCTTGGGCCCTCTCGGGGGCCCTCTGGGGGCCTGTGGAGGCCTCCTTTGGGCCTGTTGGGGTTTCTTGGGGGCCTGCTGGCGGTCTCGGGGGCCCGTTTTGGGGCGGAGGGCTCGGAAGCTCAATTCGAATTCCCCCGCTTGGACCCCTCTCTGGGCCCTCTTGGGGCGTCTTGGGGCCCTCTTGGGGGCCTCTTGGGTCGTGTGGGGATGATAGGGAAGCCTCTTGGGCCGTCTTGGACGCCGTGAAAGCCGAAAGTTAGCAAATGCTACAGATTTATGTTTTCTCCAAGACGGAATGAAACGACTTTCATCTCTTGGAGCTCTCTTGGGCGGGCTCTTGGAGGCCTCTTGGGGCGTCTCGGAAGCCGTGCGGGCCGTCTGGAGGCCACCTGGAGTACCTCGGACCGATCACTCGGCGACTCGGGCCCGCATGGACCATCTGACATGCTCTGGAGCACTCTTGGCCCGTCTTGGGGCTCACTCTGGGGCCGTCTCGGGGCCATCCAAGGGCGCTCCAGACGCAGCCTCGCCCGCGCGCCAGAGATCAAGGCATGTCCGCTTCTATGTATATTGGTACCCATTGTATTAGTACAGCTAGAGAGAGACAGAGACAGACAGAGAGAGAGAGAGGGAGATACATAACAATATAACGCAAGAAAGAGAGAGAGAGAGAGAGAGAGAGAGAGACAGAGAGAGAGAGAGTGTGAGAGAGAGAGAGAGAGAAAACGAGAGAACGAGATAGAAAGAGAGAGGGAGGGGGTGCAAACAACGAGCCAGAGGAAGGGGAGGAATGTAAGTCAGGAGGGCGGATCGGGATGAGATGGAGGGGGTACAGGGCGAGTCTCAGATGAACGACATGAGGGAAACAAAGAGAGAGAGAGAGAGAGAGAGAGAGAGAGAGAGAGAAGGGGACAGCACGGTCAGCAACATCAGTGGCGTCCGCGGAGCCAGCGACGGCAGCAGGCAGCAGCAGCAGCAGCAGTATCGGCAGCGGGGGTGGCGACAACGTCGGCGTCGGCGGCGAATCCTGGAATCGAGGCGCGTGTCGAGCTGTGGAATCGAAGCGCCTTTGCTGGGACCCCGAATTGCTGATCCCGGTGGCCCGCGCGCCGGTGGGACGCGGCGGGGGATCCATGCAAACGCTCCTCGGCCCCGCGCGGCCTCCTGGCGCGGACGCGGCATGCCGGCCACCGCCGGGCGGCGCGCACCAAATGGACGGCGGGGACGGCGAGTCCGGCACGCTCCAGCCGACAACGGAGCCGTCCTCGGCGGAAGCCTCGCGGCCGCTCCTCAGGAGCTGACTGCGCCCAGCCTCGCTCGCGCCCGCCAGGCCCGGCGCGTGCGCGCTCCAGCCGGCGGAGCCGTCCTCGGCGGACGCCTCGCGGCCGCTCCTCAGTGGCAACCCGGGAGGAGGAGGAGGAGGAGGAGGAGGAGGAGGAGGAGGAGGAGGAGGAGGAGGAGGAGGAGGAGGAGGAGGAGGAGGAAGAGGAGGAGGCGGGTCCTGAGGGAAACGGGTCCTGGACCGTGGGGGCAGTCCCCGGGGACCAGCTCTCCGCCCCGAGCCGCTGTCTGACAGCCCGGGGTCACGGGGAGAGCCTCTGGGCCCCGACCCGTTTCCCATCAGGACCCGCTTGCTCCACAGCGATCCTCAGGAGCTGGCTGCGCCCGGCCGCGCCCGCGCCCGTCAGCCCCGACGCGTGCGCGCTCCAGCCGGCGGAGCCGTCCTCGGCGGACGCCTCACGGCCACTCCTCTGGAGAACGGCAAAGACGGCATGAAACATAAGCTTTCGACGGTCCGCGTGGACCTCTCGGATCGGAGCTGGGCCACCCCCACCTCCTCCCTAAGCAGAAACTTTCGACGGTCCGCGTGGATCTCTCGCATTTGAGCTGACCCCCCCCCCCTCCCTGGCCTTCGGAGCGCCCCGGGGGCGGCGTGCCGGAGGCGCCGCCAGGGGGGCTCCGGGCGCCGATCCACGAACCCCGCGTGGAGCTCCGAATGTGCGGGGCCACGGATCTTCGAGGCTGCCCTCCTCCTCGGCCACGGATCTTCGAGGCTGCCCTCCTCCTCCTCCTTCCTCCTCCTTCCTCCTCCTTCTCCTCCCTCCTTCTCCTCCTCCTCCTCCTCCTGTTCCTCCTCCTCCTCCTCCGCCTTCGCCGTCGCCTCGTCCTCCTCCTTCTCCACCTTCGCCTCTGTTTTCGCCTCTGCCTTCGAAACTCTGATGCTCGAAGAATGGAGCTCTCCAGCTTTCCGGCAGCGCGGATCGCTCCACATCGGCCGCTGCCGGGCCACCGGTGACAGCCCCGCGGGCGTCCCCGCTGGGGCCGCTGCCGCGCCGACGCGGTGGGAACCTGCCGCACCCCTGGTGGTCTGACGCGCGAACACGGGTCAAAACACTTTTTGGTCTGCGGTGCGAGAGCGAACATCGTCCAGTAAAAGCTAGGCGGGCTACGCACAGCTCTACTTGGGGAGAAAGGGCACAGGCGGGCGGGGCCTCAGGCGGCTGGAGGGCCCAGGTCAAAACACATCCAGGTCGGCCAGGTCGGCGTCGCGAAACCCTGCCAGAGCCGCATAGCAGATCCTCCCCCTCCTCCGTTTCCTGCTCCTCCTCCGCCTCTTGTTCGCGACGCCCGGGTCAGCGGAGGGCAGACGGCGGGAAAGGGAGCATCGGCTCCACGGGGCCCCCAAACCCAGGAGGAGGAGGAGGAGGAGGAGGAGGAGGAGGAGGAGGAGGAGGAGGAGGAGGAGGAGGGAGGAGGAGAGGAGGAGGAGGAGGAGGAGGAGGAGGAGGAGGAGGAGGAGGAGGAGGAGGAGGAGTGAGTCCTCGGGAGCTGGCTGCGCCCGGCCGTGCCGGCGCCGCCCAGCCCCGTCGCGTGCAGGCCAAGGCGCTGCCGCCCGATCCTCGAGGAACGCAACACTCGCCATCGCTCGGACGTCCATTCCCTGTGTTTTTTTCGGTTTCGTGCGTGGTTTTTTCGCCAAATGATCAAGGATGCTCCTCGATGATCCTCGCCGAGAGAAAAATGCACACGTCCGAGCGATGCCAGGAACAAGGGCCGGGGCGGCGCCTCCCGCGCCGCCCCTGGCGCGCTCTGTGCGCTAACAAGGGGTCGGCGGCGAGCGAGGGGGGAGAAGCGAGAAGGAGAAGGCCTGCTCAGAAGGCGGCGGGGCTTCTCAGAAGCCCTCGCGCCTTCTGAGAAGTTTGTGTGTCGTCTTCGGGGAAGGCTCAGACGATTTCTCAGAAGGCCGGGGGACTTCCGAGCCTTCTGAGAAGGCCTTCTCCTTCTCTTTCCCCCCCCTCGCTCGCCGCCGAAGGGGGGTCCAGCGCCGATCCAAGAAGTCCGCGCGGACCTTCGAAAGCTCGTGTGTATGCCATGGCTCCCAACAACAGCCGGCGCTCCAATTTTTTCGAGGGGTGGACCCCCAGAAGTCTGCACCATTTCCCAGAGGCCGCTTTTTCATCCCGAGTCGTTTTTTGACGGTCCCAAGGCCACTTGAAAAGGCTTCTGGAGACTGAATGTAACAAAAACCGGCCGCTGTCATTTTTTCGGAGCCTCGGAGAAAATCACGACCGGAGCTCTGATCCTTATCTTTCTGAGCAATTTTCGAGCCGAATCGATCCGTGAGGCCCCCGAAAACGCCCAGCTCGAACAAATCCGCGACGCCAGGACCTCAGGGTTTCTGCCATCCTTTGTTCCCTGAGAGCAGCTCGCGCCGCATCGGCGACGCCGGCGATGCATCGGCGATGCATCGGTGACGTCGGCGATGCATCGGCGCCGTCGGCGTGGAGAAAATCGGGCTCCACATCGAGCTGCATCGCCGATGCATCGGCGACGCGGCGCGACCCGTCGACCCCATCTGCTCGGACCCCATCTGGGAGGCCTAGCTACTTGCTCCCGGAGAGCCAGTCGCGCGGCTCTCATCGGAGGGTGCGCGGCTATCACCCGGACGCCATCAGGGGAAGAGGGAGAGTATATTCATATTGAGTAATTGTGGAGGGGAGGGGAGGGGAGGGGAGGGGAGGGGAGGACCTTCGAGCCTTCGGGCCACACCTCGGGCCTCCGGCGGCCCTTCGGGAGGACCCCCGGGCACCTCGGGAGAACGCCCCTCGGCGGGGCGCAGCCGCGGGAGCGCCCACCCCGAGGCCGCAGAGCCGCCGAGAAGCCGACGAAGGAGGCCGAACATCTCCGGCAGAGGGAGGCGATTACTGAGCACTCCCCCTCCCCCCCCAACCTCACTGCTGGCACGCGCGGGGGAGGCTGCGGTCGGAGTGCATCTCGTCAGGCCCACCGCCAACTTTGAGCATTGGAGGGAGGGGGAGCCGTTGGCAGATGAATGTGGCCGAGGCCTGTCCGACCTCGGGCCTCGAGGTTCACGTTGCCCCCCCCGAGCTCCACTCGCGCCGCTCGGAGGCGGCGGCCTCCTCGCGGAGCCTGCGCGCCTGGCGCTGCAGCGCGTCCCGCTGGCTGCGCTGCGCGGCGATCTCTGCGCCGAGCAGGGCGCGCCGCCGCGCGCACCAGCTCTCGTCCTCGCGCATGCGCAGCGCCTCCTCCGGGGGGGGGGAGGCAGCAGCTGCACGCGTCGGCTGCACGCGAGAGCGACCCCCGCTCAGGAGTGGCCTCTGGCGGCGCGGCTTCGGGGGGGGGGGCCGCGGGGCAGGCCGAGTCCGAGCGCGAGGGCTGGGGGGACCCCTGTGGGCCCGCACCGAGGGGCACTCCTGCGAAGGGTCACTCGTGCGCGCAGCCGAATACGGTGCGCGAGCTGCAACTGCATACCAAGATGCTCCACGTATTGCACAATGCTAGCGTTCTTTCTGCTCTTAATCTTTCGGCCTCTAGATGCCCTCGCCAGGCCCCGGGAGCGTCAAACGACGAGTCAGGATGAGAAAACTGTCCTGGGCCCTCGCGCATGCGCGACGCCCCCCCCCTTGGGGCGGAGCAGCGGCCACTGCACAGGCACGAGCGGCGAGCGAAAAAACGTGTCCTGTGCGAGCCGACGTGGCGACCTTGCGCGGTGGTCTCCGCGAGCCGCCAGCGTGGCGCACCGTGCGGGGAAGGGGGTGCCTGCGCGAGGCCTCACGCGGGCAGCTCGTGCGCGCCAAGCTCGGTGAAGACGCCTCTCGCGGCGCCTCTCGTCTTGTCTGGTGGAGGAGCAGCGGCTGCACACGGTGGAGGCGCTGGATGCCCAGATCCCCTCGGGCCGTGGACAGAATCACGACGGGCTCTCCTGGCAGATGCCATCTTCGGCCCCTGGGGGCCCTCGCGGGGCCCCGGGGCCGTCCCCAAAAAGACCCGTAATGAAGAGCCGGTCTCGGGGAGTGGGTCGAGACCCTCTGGGTGTCCACGTGATGGCCTCCCCAATGGGATCCGAGCAGATGGGGCTGGAGGACAACGCCTTTATCGCCGATGCATCACTGCTGCATCGGCGATGCATTGGCGACGTCGGCGATGCTGCGCGGTCCTCCGACCCCATCTGCTCGGACCCCATCCGGGAGGCCTAGATGCATACGGTGAGGGAGCTGCAGCTGCATACCTGGACATCCGGCGTCTCGTTGAAATCGGATCGAATCTTTCTCATCCTTTTCGGACTCTCGCGACCCTTGCTGGGCCTCGGGGCCGTCAAAGAACGGATGACAAACCGGTCCCGGGGACATGGTCGAGAAGTCGGGAGCCCGTGTCTCGAACACATCGGGATGCTGGAGGTCGGTGTAGGCAAGGAGCTGTAACTGCACAGCCGTACTGAGAAAATGAAGATGCTTGTTTTTCTCCTACGTTTTCGCCCTCTAGAGGCCCTCGCCTGGCCCTGGGACCGTCAAATAACGACTCGGGATGAGAAGCTGGCACTGGGGAGTGGGTCGAAACTCCTGAGGACCCCGAATGGAAGAAATCAAGACATCGGATCTCTGGGTACGGTGAAAAGCATTGGATATACAAGGAACCCTTAACCAAGGAATCCAGGGTCTGGAAACCGGCGGACCACCAATTGAAGCTTGGCCACTGACATCACCGCCGCCCTCATCAGATGAGGAATCCTCCAGGGTCTGAAGCCTCCTGGGACGATTCCTTGGCTACCGCGCCCACTGTAGACATGGCACTTTTGCGGCAGAAGGAGCTAGACAGCTTCACACAGTTACGATGGGCTCCACCGTGGGGGATCACGATGGGGGGCCACGATGGGGGCAAGGGGGAATGGGGGGCTACGATGGGGATCCAGGATAGGGGTGAAATTATATGAACTTGATAAGGAGAGGGGAGGGATACAGAATGAGCTCGACCACACGAAGCCTTCCACAAGAAGCCCACACCTGAGACCCCAAGACGTCCACATATATATATATATATGTATACGTGTATGTGTATGCATGTATGTATGTCTATCTGTCTGTCTGCCTGCCTGCCTGCCTGCCTGTCTGTATGTATGTATGTATGTATGTATGTATGCATGCATGCATGCATGCATGCATGCATGCATGCATGTATGCATGTAAGTATATCATGTATGTATGTATGTATGTATGTATGTATGTATGTATGTATGTATGTATGTACGTATGTCTGTCTGTCTGTCTGTCTGTCTGTCTGTCTGTCTGTCTGTATGTATGTATGCATGCATGCATGCATGTATGTATGTATGTATGCATGTATGTATGCATGCATGTATGTATGTATGTATGTATATATGTCGATACATACACATATATATATATATATATATATGTATATGTTTTTTTCTGGTGTGGGGACGTCACGCTGTCCATAGCAAAGCCATCGGAACCCAACAAACCCGGGGCACCCTGGAGGCGGGCGAGGTGCTTCTCGACGTGGGCTTCCACTGCACGGGCACGGACGGCCACGGGAGGCCACGGCAAGCCACCGGAGGCCACGGGCGTCACGACGGGCGACGACGGGAGACCACGGGCGACAGCGTCGCCCGATGGATCCGGGATTATCAGGGGGCCCAAGGACACACAAATAGATACACACAAAAACAGGATTCCCCATATTTTCCCATATTTTCTTCTGGATCTTCGTCTTCCCCCCCACTGCCCATATTTTCAAACATATTTTCGGGGGAATCGACGATTCATTGTGTCAGTGATTTTTTTTCCGTCCTGAGATTAGGCGACCCCCTCGGCTGCTTCACAAGAATTGTGCAGCAGCCTCGCGTCGTAAGAGTCAGGTAGCAGCCTTGCGCGCGAGCTCCTTCGGGAGCAAGCCTTCGAAGGCTCGGACCCCTTCGATGGGCGCTGGATCCCCTCCCTGGCGCGCGGAGCGCTCTGGAAGCGGCGCCGGAGGCGCCGCCAGGGAGCCCCAGCGCAGATCCAAGAAATCCGCCCGGACCCCCGAAGGTCGATGCTAGTGTGGCTCCCTGAACAGCTTGTCTGCGAGGGGTCTGTATTCGTCTTGGATCGCCCGGTGAGGGAGCCCCGAAATCGGAGCGGCCCGCAGTGACCCTTCATCGTTGGCCCCCCCTCGTGGCTGTGTAAAGCTGTTTCGGGTCTTTTGCCGCAAGGGTGCCATTTCCACAGCTAGGCTTCGTATTTTTTGTTTATCGCATGATCGTATGTGTCTAATTTTGCGTGTGTGAGCAGCTCTCTGCGAGGCTCGTAGCCGCCCCGATACGCAGCACGCAGCCCGTAACGTGTTGACACCGAGCTCACACGAATACTGCAAAAATTTGTTTGGCGCGATAAG
This sequence comes from Prorocentrum cordatum, assembly GCA_963575745.1. Lineage (NCBI taxonomy): Eukaryota > Dinophyceae > Prorocentrales > Prorocentraceae > Prorocentrum > Prorocentrum cordatum. The sequence continues at coordinate 71,133 of CAUYUJ010018453.1, forward strand.
TTCACCAAAACGTGGGCCAATACGTGCCGAACCAACACGCAGTGTGTTGACACGGACGTTGTGAATACGGTACGTTTTGCACTGCAAGACGGGCATGCCAGGGCGACTAAGTTCAGGCTTGTCCAAGGGGTTTTTAATAGCTTCTGAGCAACCGGTGGGCGCACGGGGCCTGCGCTGGCCAGTTCGCTTCGTTTTCCCCGTGCTCCTATCGTCCTGTTCCCTGGCCATGTCTGGAAAGGAGGCTGCCTTCCTCGGGCGCCCTGGATTCCTTGGCCGTGCTTCCTCTTTGTTTGCGATGCCAAGCAAAGCCAACAAACGCCAAACAAAGCAAAGCAAAACAAACCAATGCCAAGCCACGCAACACAATGAAAAACAATGCAACGCGACGTGATGCGATGCAGAACAAAGCCGATTTATGCCAACCATTGCCCAGCAATGCCCAGCAAGGCAAATCAATGCTAAGCAACGCCAGCCAGTGCCACACAATGTACGCCAATTCGAAACAATGCAATGCCAACACACATCAATGCAAAACACTGCCCAATATTCCAAGCAATACTGGTTCGGGAAGGTATTAGAACAATACTGACAGTGACAAATCGACAAACGATTCGATGACAATCATGTATTTTACCTCGGTCTTGAGCCAAAGTGGTTACAGTCCACAGTCCTCTCGTGCACCTGCTGCGCCCTACGCTCGTGCATGCACAAATGCTCAGCTGACCAGTTCTCGTGCTTTAGTACTGCTAGCGGGCTGAAAATCCTGCGAATCTCAACTGTGCAACCTGCTGCGTTCGACACTGGTGGCCTCGGGACCCAGAGAGCGCTGCACAACCTGTATGCTGCCAGACGCTCGGCGGCCGAGCCATAGCGACGCATGTGTCGCTATGGGTCGGGGGAATTCGAAAATCTGCTTCTGTGACCCTAGCGGCCTGAGATTGAGACAGGACGCAGCGGCGCACCTTACAATGCAGAGCTCGGGAGAAATCGGCCCCCTGGCCCCACAGAGTCGGCAGCCAGACGTGTTAGCAGATTCGGGAAACATTTCGGGAATTATTTCCAAAGGGTTCCGGAAATCGACATTCAGGAAAATGCACCCAGGGCCCACAGCTGCAAGCCACAATGGGAAGTTGACTACCCTGAATGAGAATACAATGGCTAGCAAGCTCTAGCAGATGCAAACGCGCTTTTTCTGTAAGGCTGAATTTGGTGCATGAGTACGGAATGACACAGGTGAAGGATATCATTTACAGAAGTGAGGGGAACACGCTTGGGGTAAGCTTCACGCCCAGCATCCCCCTAGCCTTCATCCTGTGACCGATCAAGCAAGTCGCACGCGCCAGCGTGCCTGGCCTGCTGCCGCTCCGCTCAAAGGGTAGAACCAGCGGTGCTCCTCGCTGGCCAAGTCCAGCCACGTGCTCTCGTTCGGCGTGTCGGCGAAAACGACCTCCACCCTGCCTGTCGCAGACTGGCTGACGATGTCCGCCTTGACCCACGACGAGCCGCGCATCAGCTCCAGCTGCAAGGACTCGTCCTTGATCGGCACGTCGAGCTCGGCCAGGTCGAAAAGGCGAAGCCGGCTCACGTGCACTGGCTGGCTGAAGCCCAACGTAGTCGAGCCGCTGTCAGGGTCGGCGAGGATCGCCGACTGGGGCCCCGCCATCTTGTGGATCTTGAAAATCTGTGGGCGATAGCGTGGCAAGAGCCTCGTGCTGGTGCCGTCCACGGCGCCGACTGCACGAGCGACCTGCTGAGGAGGAGCACGAAGAAAGACAACGTCTCCTGCCTGAAATGCCCGCTCGCCTGGCTCCTGCAAAGCCCTGGCGTGCGCCTCCTCGTCGTGCTGCGCCTTGAGCTCGTTCGCCACGGTCTTGTGCGTCGCCTCCAGGTGCTCGACTAAGTCCTTGACGTAGTGCCCGGGGTCCAGCATCTTCCCGGGCTCGAGACGCCTGAAGACCTCTTCGATCGGGCCCTGCGGCAGCATGCCCGTCACGATCTCGAAAGCACTGCGACCCGAACGATATGGCATCGGAGTCGCTCGCAGGCACCACTGGCACAAGGGCACCCAGCGCGCCCAGTTCTCCGGGTGCGCGCTGCAGTAGCTCGCCAGGATCCTGTTCACCTTCTGGTGCCTCGCCTCCACGAAGCCCTGCGACTCCGGATGGTAGGCGGAGCCGAGGCTGTGGGTGACATTCAGGAGCTGGTTGATCTGCGCCACGATCTCGCTGGTGAAAGCTGCACCTCGATCACTGCGAAGTACTGGAGGAAAACCAGCCAAGTCGAACATCACGTCCTCAAGCAGGAACTTGGCCCAGGTAGCCGCAGAATTGTCTGGAGCAGCCTTGAGCCACGCGTAGTGGGAGAACGCGCACTCGGCGTGCAAGATGTAGGAGCAGCCCGCACTCTCAGGCGAGATAGGTCCGAGATCGTCGATGCCCAGAACTCGAAATGGTCGATCGTGAAGCTCCCTGCGGGCGTCGGCCGTGAGGCCGCGGGCCGGCTTGACCAACCTGCAGACACTGCATGAACTGACCCACTTCTGGACATCGTGCTCCATGCCCGGCCAGAAGAACTGCTTGCTCAACTTGCTCAAGGTGTCCTCGGCGCTGCTGTGCATGCCCATCGACTCGGAGTCGTGGTAGTACAGGAGCAGCTGGCGCCTGAGAGGCAGCCGGTACATGCGACCAATGTACCGAAACGCGCGAAGGCCGCCCTTCGGGACCACCACCTTCGGCGCGAAACTCAATGCGATCGGGTCCCACTCGTCCTTATAGAGCAGTCCCTCACGATAGCTGTAGCCTCCCATCATCCTCAACGCCACCGAAGCACGTCGCGAAGCCTGGCGTCCTCCGACTCCGCGTGCAGCGAGCTCGGTCTTCAAGCCCTTGTACATCTGCTCGTTCTGGATGCTCTGGTTCGTGTCCTCAAACCGCCGTAGGAGTACATGTGCCGCGTAGATGTCGGAGAAGTCCTCGTCCTGCTGCAGGAGGTTGACGACCTGTGCCCTCTGGATCGATGAAGGACTTGACGGGATCAGCTCAGTCAACTCGTCGAAAGCCTTTGGTACTGGCGGGGCAGCCGCTGGCTCCTCGGCAGACACCTCCGTGTCATCAAACCACACCTCCACCACGAGGTCGCGGCGCTTGTCAAGGCCGCGCTGCAGGTACTTGGTAGTAGTGTCATGGTCGATATCTATATCCTCCAAGATCTCGCCGGTCCTGGCGTCCCTGGTGCGACGCTTCTTCATGAGCCGTTTGTCGTCTGGAACGAAGAACTCCTCGGCGCGCTTAACCTCCACTCGAAGATGCGGCGCCTGCTCGCGACCTTCGGGTACTGGGGCTGGTGCTGGAGGGTCCGACGACGCTGGCGTCGCCCGAGCAGCCCCATGTCGCAGCTGAGTGATTCTTCGGATGCCCTCTGCAACGCGCGAGGTAAAGCTCGGCCCTGAAGGGAAAGTGTCGACGCTGACTTTCATGGCGTTCCTGTCCAAGCAGTCGCCGGCCTGCTTCGAGCAGTCGTTGCCCAGCCTGCCAGTGGCTTTCAAGACAGTCGCGAAGCCTGCGACAATCCTCTCGCGCAGCGCCCTCGGGTACGGAGCTGAACGTCGCGTCGCTGCGCCGGTCAGCATCACCTGGTGCTTGACGTGGTTGCACAACCTCCCGATGTCCGTCAGCGCGTCGGTGTTCCCTGCGAAGACCTGCGGCTTCTGATAAGGCGCGCCGTCCTGACAGTGATCGCTCCTGGCCACGTGGAAACCGTCGAAGCCCAGAATGCAGGAGCACTCCATCAGGAAGAAAAGGTAACTCATCAGGGGGTTCTCGAACATGACCACCACGCCTCTCTGCATCAACCCCAATGCGAAGATAAAGACAGACTGCGCCAACTTGATGAAATACACGATCTCCTCGTCGGTCTCGTCGCCGTACGGGTTGTCCAAGCTGCGGGTCTTGACCGGGGTTGTCTTGGCGATGCTGAAGCTCGTGCACGGGATTGCGAAGTGGTAGACGTCGCAAGGGTCGTCCAGGTGGCCCTGCATCCACTGGCGTGTGTGAGGGCCGCGGAAGTCCATCCGCTCGTCAAGCCGCCTGTCGTATTTTTCCGCAGATCCCCCAGCTGCCTCCCAAACTCTGGATAGCATCGCACCGGCCTCCTTCTCGGACTCCACGCCGCTGAACACCTCGCACAACCTCTTGCCCTTCAGAGGGCGGTCGCGGAGTTCGGCAGGTAGCACCTCACCTCCACTCCCGAGAATCTCGTGGCCCTTGCACCTGTAGACCTCGGTGCCGTTGGGTAAGCGCCTCACGAACTCGGCGGCGTGGCAGAACTCGTGAGACGGCCGCAAAGTGTCGCGCAGCGGCCTCCAGACGGTGCGAGTCAGGAAGTCCGGCCTGCGCGGGTGGACGTGGAACTGGAAGCCCTCGAAAGGATCGCCGTGCCGCCGGAAGAAACCCGTCCCGGACAACGGCCCTGAACCGACAGCGGGCTCCACCTCCACGGACTCGGTGGGACGCGCAAGCACAGCCTCGACATGGGCCCATGCTTGGTTCTCTGCCTTCTTCCGCCCAGCAAGCGCCTCTTCGGAGCCGTCGGCGACCCCGTTCGGCTTGCGCCTGTGCCAGATGGTCTTCCTGCGCACTCCGTCATTGCAGACCTGCGGCGTCCGGTACTGGACGGTGAAATTCTCGCCGCGCTCGTCCTTGACATAGGTGATGCGGTAAGGTAGAACTCGCGGGTTTCGCGGGGGTCGAGGATCCTCCTCAGGCCCGGCCGCGGCGGACGAGGCCGCTGGCAAGAATGTCACCAGGGGGTGACGCGGATAAGACCCGTCCCACGAGTGCGTGTCGACAAAGACAGGGCGAACCTCGAGCGGGTCGCGCTCGGGGTCCACGACGCTGGCCACCAACTTGCAGAGGTTCGCCTCGACCTGGGGGTCGCCCTCCGCGTAGGCGCGCACGGACTGCCGAAGGCCGGCGTAAGCCTCCGGCTCAGAGTCAGAGTCCGCGCCGTCGGTGCCAATCTGATCGAGTGAGGAAGGCCACGTGACTTGATCATCAGCCTCGGCATCCCCCATGCCAGCGACGTCTGCAGCTCGATCAGGATACTCTGGAGCGGTGCCACGCGACATCGGGCCCGCTGTGCCGACATGGTACTTCGACCTGGTAGAAGAGGAAGTAGAGGGAGCAGCCATCCGTTCTGTGGCTGGGACCGCGTCATCGGTCTCGGCAGGCTTTACCTTGGCGAACTTCGCCTTCTGGGTCTCGTCGTCGACCTTGCTGGACTTCGGCTTGACTGGGGCGCCATCGATCTCCTCGAGAAACCGATCCATCTGCGCCTGCCCCTCTGCGCTCGTGGGCGCCGTGAACATCTGTTCTATGACTCGACGAACAGGTCCACCAGGAACTCGGAGAGTATGCAATATGTCCCTGTCCTCGGGGTTGCGACTAGGGGCGTCGCCCAGAACGTTGTCTTCACCTCGCAGCCAAACTCGAACGACCCGCGAGCCCAAGTCCTCCAGGTCGAGGGCCCAGCGCAACAGCTTCTTGGAGATGCGCTTGTTGGCGAACAGCGAGTCGGTGAAGATATTATTCCGATGGTCCGTGTAGACTATTACAACGAACCCTTTTGTCAAATGATGGGTGGCAGACAAAGCCTCCCTGAGGCCACAGAGCTCTCGCTCGAACGTGCTCCAGCCCTGCTCGGTGGCGTTGAAGCCGCGGCCGACTACGGCCACTGGGCGCAAGGGACCGTCCTTCTCGCGCCGCTGAGCTAGGGTAGCCGCCCATGCGATGTCCGAGGCGTCGACGTACAGCTCGATGGGGCGACCGGAACTCGGGTCGGCTGCCGCGGAGTAATCCAGCGTGGCAAGACCCACCTCACGGGCGAGCGAGCGCTTAAGCACGTTGAAAGCCTTCTGTGCCTCTGCGTCCTTCTGGTAGTCCACGAACTTAGCCCCTTTCTTCATAAACTTCTTGAGCGGCGTCTCTAACGAGCTGAAATTCGGGATGAACTCGCGTACGAAGTTGCAGTAAGCCCTGAAGCTGACCAGATCGTCGATGCTTTTGGGCTCCGGCCACTTCTCAATCTTGTCAGCCTTGCCTGGGTCCACGTAGCGAAGGCCACGCCCAAGCTTGAAACCCAAGAGATGGATGAACTCGTGCGCGAACTTGGACTTCGTGAGTTTGAACTGAATGTTCCTGCCCTTGGCCGCCTGCAAGAAACGAGTACAATGGTCGATGTGACGGTCCACCACGTCGTCGTCGGCGTCGTGCTCGTACGCCTCGGTAGACAAGGTGCAGTCGTCCATGAACACCGAGTGGAACTCCTCGTCGTCCTTACCGCGAAGGTCCCCGAACGTCCAGTCCATCAGCTTCTGGAAAATTGCGGCCCCCTGCTTGGCGCCGAAGAACAAAACCAAAGGTCGGAGCATTCCGCGCTTGGTAAGCAACGTAAAAGCCCTCTGCGCCTCGGGGGCAAGCTCGATCTGCGTGAAGCCCCAGATGCAGTCCAGCTGCGTATGTAAAGCTCCTTGTTGAGCTCGTGCGAGGCACTCGTCGGCGCGCGAGCTCGGCCACGCCTCCTCCTCGGTGCTGCTGTTGGGGTATCGGTAGTCCCTGACAGGGCGCCCGAGGAGACCCTTGCTGTCTTGGTCCACTACGAACGAAGGAGATCCCCACTCTGAACGCTCACCTGGAAGTAGCCAACGTGCCTTGCCCTCCTCGACCTCGACGTCCTCGTGGTAGCGCAAACGGAGCTCGCCGAACTTGCTGAGGGGGAACGGCTGCGTGACCTTCGGCACCGCATCTGGCCTGACCTTGATGTCGGCCACGAAGTCTTTGACCCTCGGCGGGTTGCAGCCAGGCAGCCACAGACAGCACGTAAATGCACGCGCGACCTTGGTGAGGAAGCGGCGTTTCTGCTTCCCCGTGAGCTGCGGCCCCAGGAGAGGGCCTGCCTGCCTCTCAGCCTCGTCCTTGTAGGCCTCGGACTCCTGGTTCGGCCAGCTGACCTCCGACGCGCGCTTCTTCTTGTCCTCCTCGATTTCTTTCACCAGGTCGGGGAAGAGGACCTCGTGGCGCTCCTTCTTTCCACGAGTCTTGTAGGACGTCTTCAGCATCTGGGCCTCTGTCGCAGTGCTTGCCGACGTAGCAGCGTTGGCACTTGTCTCGACCTCTGAGTCGCAGTAGGCCTCGCTTCGAGCCTGCCACAATGAGTAGATCTCCGCCGCCCGTCTGGACTCCTCCCTGCCGAGGGCGTTGAGGGCGTCCAAGTCGCGCTGGGTGGCATCACGGGCGCGAAGTAGTCGTTGACCAGGGCCAAGATGCACGCGATCGTGCACGATCAGGTCCACGTTGTAGGTGCCGTTTTGGACTATCAGCGGCCCCTCGATGACCTGGCAATGGTCGGGTAGATCAGGACCTGGCTCGATCCAAAGGCTGCTTGAGCGAGCCTCCGGCGGCGCGCGCATCGAGATCGTCTTCGCGATGCTCTGGCCAGGCGGCGCCTCCACGACAATGTGGTCCGAGCACCGCAGGAAGGTATGCGTATTCGGGTCGTCCTGCTCGCCTGGCAGCACGGTCGGAAAGCGAACCCCGAGCGACCTGAGCTCGATGGAGTCACGGTCGGAGACGAACCCGCACCTGTCCAAGGATGGCTTCCCGATGAGCAAGTCCTCGGTGCAATTCGGCACGACAAGGAACCCCGTGCTGACCGTCTCGCAGGCGACAGCACCGTTCTCGCGAAAAGAAACCTTCAATGTAGCGAGTCGGTTCACCACCACCGTCTGGCCGCGCTCGAAAGAGCGGCAGGTGATTGGCTCGATGGCCTCCACGTCCTCGACGAAGTTGGACGTCCGGGGCTCCTCGAGCAGTGCCTTCAGGAAGTCGCGGTCTATGGAGTTGCGAGTAGCTCCGGTATCGAAGACTGTTTCAGTTCTCGCTTCCCCCATCCACGTGAAGGCTCGACAATTGTATCCGCCCGACACCTGCAAGACCATATGCTTGGAGCCGCCGCTTGAAAGATGACCGACCTTGCGAACGAGCTCGTGGTTCGCCGCTGCTGCCGTCAGCGGAGAGGGCGAATTGGCAACTTTGCTCTCAATGCCGCAAGCGATGACCCCGATCACCATCAGGAGGGCTGCGAACCCAAGGAGGAACATGACGGCCTTCCCCGTGAAATAGCGCACCTGAGACAAAGTACGCCTAAGCCAGCTTCGCGGGCGAGCTGGGCCCCACAAGTCCGAGTCGAAGGTCTCGCTCGAATTAAGATTCATATCAGACAGCTTCTTGGACTTGGCCTCGCCCCCGATGCTGTCGATGTCGTTGTCGGTCTCCATCGTCATCAACGACGCCAGGAGCCTCGCGGCACGGTCCGTCCGCTCTTGTTGGTCAGTGGCGTGCGAGCCCTCGAACGTGAGCAAGCGGGCATTGCCGCCTCTTCCCTTGGACTTCGCCTTACCACCGCCCTGCTCGCCACCTCTACCTCGTCCTTTGCCGCCACCCTTGTCGGCCTTCTGCTTGAGGTACTCCTCCGCCTCCTTGGCGCCCTTCTCGGTGTAGCAAAGGGCGTGGTGGCGACTGAGGTGACCCATGCCTCCGCAAGCCTGGCCCTTGTTCAAATGCTTGTACCAGCATGGGATGGCGTCCTTCACCGCCTTGGTGACGTCCCAGCCCTGCTCCTCGCTGGCTTTCTGATTCGGGCAGACCGAGCACTCGGGGTGCGCGCCCTTGCAACGCGGGCAATCGCCTGTGCCGGCCCGCGGCGCGGCCTCGGCCTTCGACCTGCCCTTGTCTGGCTCGCGGGCCGCCCTCCACTGGCTGTCCAGCTGCTGCGCCGTCGGAGTCGGCGGGGGCGGGAAACCTGACGATACCGCCGAAGCACCTTGCAGGCTCTCGATGATCTGCTTGGCCTTCGCCACCTTCGCCTCCTCCTGCCTCTTGGCCTCTTTCTTGGCCGCGGCCGACCGCTTCGCGTTCGGCTCGATCGAAGTGTTCAGCAGCTGCCCCGGCTTCGTCTCGGACGACTGGAGCCCCACTGGAGCTCGTGCCCTGACGTGCTGGCGGGACCGGCCCAGGATTGTCATGCTGCTGTCCTCGTCCTCGCGGATGGCCATGCGCCTCGGGAAGGTAGGGAGGTCCATCAAGTAGATCAACAGAGCGCTGCCTTCGATCTTCGTCTTGAACTCTTCGATCTCCCTCATCAGCATCGGGCTCTCCGCGTCATCGGTCAGGAGGCCGTGCTTCAGCATGTCGGTCCTGACGCCCGTGTACTCGTTCAAGAACTTGGCGACGCCCTCCGGGTTCGCGTCCTTGGGCAAGGACAACCTGCTGTAGCGCCGGACCGCCTCGTTGGACTCGTGTTCGTCGTCGAGGTGGACGGCCCGCTTCAGCCTGCGCTCGTAGCGAGACCAGTAGAGGTCCCATTGCGGATCGTCCCGAACACGAACCAGCTTCTGGAAAGCCTCCTCGCCACCCATCTCGGTAACGATCATGTCTTCGAGCTCGATCTTCGCGGTGCCCACAGCGATGGCCCTCGCGCCCTCGAACCAGATCGCCTTGCTGTTCTGGCGCGCTTCGTTCTGGTAGGTGCGGAACTTCTCAAGCTCGACTTTCAAGGTGCTCGCATCCTTGCCCGTGAGCGAAGGCTTCGCTGGCTTCAGCTTCGACTGGGATTCGCGCTGCGCCTCGGCCAAGCTCTCCTGGGCGCGCGTAAGCCCCCTCAGCAGCGCGCTCTGCTCCTCGACCCCAGCACGCTGCTGGTCGGCCATCTGGCGCATGAGCTCCATCATGGCTGCGGCGATGCCAGCGTCCTGGGACGATGCACCCGGCGTTGCCGCCGACCGCCTCGAGAGTCCTGGTGGGACCGCAGGTCCTGGATCGACGGGTCCAGTCCGACTGCCGAAATCCATGTCGTCCTGCTGCTCCCAATGGCCTTCGGCGTACTCATGCTCATGCGGTCCTGGAGCTTGGATGTCCATCAGCTCCTCGGCCGCCCTCGCCAAGGCCGCCTTCTCGTCCCTCAACTCGCGGGACTCGGCGCGCAACTCGTCGACCTCGTGCTCGTAGTATTCCTTCTCGGTGTTGTGCAAAGCCTGGCTTGCGGAGAAATTCACCCTGGCCGAATCTGCGCCTCGCTTGTGTTCCCGCTCCTCGTGCTGAGCTGATTCGACCTTCATGTCGCACTCAGCCCACGCAGCCGCGATCTGCCTGGACGCCTCGGCCTCCGCCATCTCGCACTTCATGGCCGCGTCGTTGAGCTCCCCGCGCAGCTGGGCGTCCGACGACTGGGCACGTGTAGTCAGCCGCCGACGCGCCAACTGCGCGATCTCGGACTCCTCCTGCAACTTGAAATTCAAGTCGCTCGCCTCCGCCTTGAGACGCTCGAAGTCCTGGTCCTTTGCGATGCCTCTCTGCTGCACCTTCGCCTCGGCGCTCTGGACCTGCTCGGTCGCCTCGGTCCACTCGGCCTGAAGCGTGTCTCGCGCCCTCTTAATCGCTCCGACTTCAGACCGCAGCTCGTTCTCACGACCTGTAACCAAGACGTGATTGGCCTCGGCATCCAAGACCCGCATCTCGGCATTGTGGACATCCCTGGACCGCACCATCGCAGCGTCGCGCTCCTCGACGCACTGCTGCAACTCCTGCTGGATGTGGGTGGTAGCCGCATGCCGAGCACGACCGATCTGCTGCTCGTACTCGCGCTTCTCGTGGTTCAAGTACTGCTTGGCCTCGTCGTACTCGAGCCTGAGGCCGTCCCTCGCCGTCTCGAGCTCTGCCTCAGTGACCCTCAAGCGCATACCTACGGTCTCCAGCTCGTGCCTGCCCTGCTGGAGGTCAACGATGCCGGCCACATAGGTGCTGATCTGCTGCTGGAGCTCCACATCGTTGCGGCGCTCGACGCCAACCTGCACGATTCGGCGCTCCACGGTCTGGCTCTCGGCGAAACGCCATCTCTCTGCTGGCTCGCCACCGAAGACCGGCGGCGCTGCCAGCCCAGCGCTTCCCTCGCCTCTGGCCAATGGCTCACGCGAACCTGGACCACCCTGAGCTGCGACGGCCAGGCTGGCGACGTCCATCGGCCGCCCGGGACTTGGCAGGGCCAGCCGCGCCGGCGAGCCCACTCGGTACGGCTCCCGGCGCCTGGACGCCGATCCCGCTCGTGCAGGCCCTGATCCTCCGGCAGGGGCGTTTCTGTCTGGATTCATTCCTCTGGAGAGCACCTCGACTGATGAAATGCTCCCCAGTGTGTCCACCAAATTTGCCCAATATTCCAAGCAATACTGGTTCGGGAAGGTACTATAACAATACTGACAGTGACAAATCGACAAACGATTCGATGACAATAATGTATTTTACCTCGGTCTTGAGCCAAAGTGGTTACAATCCACAGTCCTCTCGTGCACCTGCTGCGCCCTACGCTCGTGCATGCGCAAATGCTCTGCTGACCAGTTCTCGTGCTATAGTACTGCTAGCGGGCTGAAAATCCTGCGAATCTCAACTGTGCAACCTGCTGCGTTCGACACTGGTGGCCTCGGGACCCAGAGAGCGCTGCACAACCTGTATGCTGCCAGACGCTCGGCGGCCGAGCCATAGCGACGCATGTGTCGCTATGGGTCGGGGGAATTCGAAGATCTGCTTCTGTGACCCTAGCGGCCTGAGATTGAGACAGGACGCAGCGGCGCACCTTACAATGCAAAACTCGGGAGAAATCGGCCCCCTGGCCCCACAGAGTCGGCAGCCAGACGTGTTAGCAGATTCGGGAAACATTTCGGAAATTATTTCCGAAAGGGTTCCGAAAATCGACATTCAAGAAAATGCACCCAGGGCCCACAGCTTCAAGCCACAATGGGAAGTTGACTACCCTGAATGAGAATACAATGACTAGCAAGCTCTAGCAAATGCAAACGCGCTTTTACTGGAAGGCTGAATTTGGTGCATGAGTACGGAATGACACAGGTGAAGGATATCATTTACAGAAGTGAGGGGAACACGCTTGGGGTAAGTTTCACGCCCAACACTGCAATGCCAAGCAATGCCGCTTAGGAAACGTTCCCCTAATAGGGGTCGCGCAGGGTCCATTTCTCATTTTCGATCCTCGGGGGTGTTCGCCACGCTGCTGTGCCAATGCACCTGCGCCGCCAAGGCTGCCGCCCGGGCATGGTCCGCTACCGCGTTCTCCAGGCGCTCGCGATCTGCGGCGAGACGGCCATTGGCGGCGGACATCTCGCTGACCTTGGCGCGGGCTGCCGCCAGCTGCTCAGAGGTGTGCTCCACCCAATCGCGGAGGGGCACCGCTTGGGCTTCCGCCTCGCTGTGCTCCTCCTTGATCTTGCGCCCCTCGGCTTCCGTGTGCACCAGCAGCTTCCTCATCGCGGCGGCCTCGTCGCGCGCAGCCCTCGCCTCCGCCTCGGCGTGCTCCAGCGCGTGGACCTAGGGAAACAGAAGGTACCCATACCCGCTACTCCCCGAACCTCTCCCGGGGTGCACTCTGACCAGCACTTTGAGCCGAATCCAGCCGTGGCGGCGAGGGCCTCCCGAGGAGGAGGAGGAGGAGGAGGAGGAGGAGGAGGAGGAGGAGGAGGAGGAGGAGGAGGAGGAGGAGGAGGAGGAGGAGGAGGAGGAGGAGGAGGAGGAGGGGAGGCGCCAAGAGGGGAGCACGAAGGAGCGGCAGCGGCATCGGCACTGTCTCCCCCTCCGAAGGGCCGAGGTGCGCTCCCGCAGGCGGCGCAGCTGCTCCTCGGCGCTGGCCACCTCCTGCAGCAGCACGTGCAGGGCAGCTTGTAATACATAGGACTTTTAAGCATACCGGATGTTTAATCCATGATTAATGTATGAATGAACTTATGCATGAACTCATCGTTGTTTTGAATACTAAATCCCTGCATTTTTCATACATGATCCGCACGCGGAGCATGTATTAAAAACGGCACTGTGAGAGTGACCCGGCGTGGCCTCTGGCGCGCGCCTTCTGGGGGGCGCGACGGGGCAAGGCCCGAGCGCGCAGGCCGCTGCCATCGCATCGGATTAAGCGACCTGGGGGCCCAGTGGGTCCGCACCAAGGGGCATTCCGGCGACATGGATCGACCCAGACAGTGTTTTCCGTTTTCGTTATGTTTTCCTCTTCCCTCGTCTCGTCTTCACTCCGCCTTTGCCGCAAAACGACATCGAAACGAAAATGGCCCACGAACTCGCCCCAACACCGTTGAGGTCGACCCCTGTCCAGCGAAGGGTTGCTCTTACACGCAGTCGACTCCTGCAGCAGCACGTCGCCGTGCGCGTCTGGCTCCGGCGGCGCCTCCGCGGCGCACGCCTCGCCAAGCTCGCCTTCGGCGCCCGCCTCGCCGCGTTGCTCCTGGGGAAGCCACGAGGCACCGATGCCGCCACTCCCCCGGGACCTCTCCCTCTCGATGGGACGCAGAAAGAACCAGAGATCCAACGTATTCAAACACATCGTAACAGAAATGTCTCGACCCTTTCGGCCTCCAAGGGCCCTCGCCGGGCCCTGAGACCGTCAAACAACGACTCAGGATAAAACCGGTGACACGGAATGGGTCGAACAATGTTATAGGGGAGGTGCCTCGCTTTCGGGGCGGAGGACAACCTGGGGTTTGGTACCCTAATCCAAATTTTATTTGCGCCAAACGGGGTGGCAGTTCGGAAACGGCAAGCCACGTGGGACATCCTCACAGAAATGGCTGCCTTGACGGTTCGCACTCGGTTCGAAACAATATAATTCGGTTCGCAACAAAGAAACATTAACGTTTCGCGTGGGACTTTCCTCAGCATACGGCGTCCGACCCGGTTCGAAACAAAAGGATGACGGTTCGAAAACGGCCAATCGCGTGGGGCATCCTCACAACAATTGCTGTCTTGACGGTTCGAACTCGGTTCGAAACAATATAATCTGGTTCCAAACATTTCGAAAACGAGCGTTTCGATTGGGACCTCCCTCAAAATGCGATTGGAACCTGGTTCCGCACAGTGGGATGGCGGTTCCAAAATGCCACACCGCGTGGGGCGTCCTCGCCAAAATGGCTTTCCTGACGGTTCCACAGCGATTCCAAACAAGAGAAGTGGGTTCCGAACAATCAGAAAGCGGGCGTTTCGCTTGAGACGTCCTTGGACATACACGTGGAATCTGGCCCCAAACAAGTCCCAAACAAAATAATCGCGCGGGACATCCCCTGCAAATGGCGTGCGCGCCATTCCAAACAACGACGGCCGCGGTGACGACGACGGCGACCACGACGACGACCACAACGATATGCGCTCTCGCCTCGCCGCCGGCCACGCTTGGCCGCGTCTCGGTCTGGCCGACCTCTCTCCCTTCAGCAAGGAGAAGCCCACGGGGCAGCGCTTCCACCCTGCGGGAAGGGGACGTGCTGGGGGAGACAAAGCCACCCTTCCCCGGGGACATACTGCTGTCATCCCCAAACACGGACTTTAAGAGCCAAGCCGCCTGTCAGGGCTACTTTCTGCTTGTGTCGCTCTGAGGACGGTCCAAGCAAAACTGGGCCCAAACCAAGCCAAACCAAGCAAATTGTGAGGACGTCTCCAGCACATCTGGGCCCAAACCAGGCCAAACCAAGCAAATTGTGAGGACGTCTCCAGCAAAACCGGGCCCAAACCAGACCAAACCAGCGGCCTAACCAAGCAAATTCGGAGGATGTCTCAGGCGGTTTGCGTCGCCCAACGAAGCCCAAACCAGGCCAAACCAGGGTCCAAAGCAGGCAGATTTCGAGGACGTCCCAAGCAAAATCGACCAAACAAGGCTCCACCCACTCTCCTTAGTAAAGTTCGAATTAAAGGAATTGACCACCCCAGGCCCCCCGGCGCGAGCCCGTTTAGAATTTTATGGGGGCAAGTTTGGACCACATGTCCGGTGAGGCGGACGGGGTTGGGTGCACAAGGCTTCGTTCGTCTTTCGGCTGTTCTTGGGATCTTGGTGTGGCGTAAGGGGACATGTTTCCGAGTCTGTAGTGCTACGCGTCCTCCTTGGAGGCGTGCGTTCGAACCGAACATGTAGTACACACACACATCTTATAGTGTATCGTTTCCCGCGCTGTATGGCGAGGAAACGCCCGCCACGGCGCATATGCAGAAAGATTCCTGAGGGCGCGTGTCGCTCCTTTGGGGGCGACGCACACATAGTATCAATATACCTGGGTGGCGCCGATCTTGAGGATCCAGCCGTGGCGCCGAGGGCCTCCAGGGAGGCCCCCAAGCAGCGACGACCCAGGGAACCGACGTATTGTTTTTTTCCCATGTGGGCCCCCAACAGTGCCGAACTTTTTCTTTCCAAGGCCGGCCTTTCATCCTGACTAGTTCCCCACATGCTTAGTGGGATTATTTTTTCTTCCCTGCCGCGTCGCACCCGCGTCCTCTCCCTCACTCACCTCCCTCTTCCCCTGTTCTTCTTTCCTCCCCTACAGACACACAGACACACAGACACACACAACCACACACAGACACATACAACCACACACAGACACGGCCGCACACACATCAGACACTTACACACCACACACCACACAACACAGACACTGACGCAAGGCACGGCAGGGGTGGCATTTCCTCGACGCCACAGGGGGTGCGCTGGGGGTGGGGACGCTATGCGTTGCAAAGCGTGTCAGGCGTGGGTGTTCCTCGACGCCACAATGGCTGCGCTGAGGGTGCGGTCGCTATCCGTCGTACGCTCGCAAAGTGTGGCATGCGTGACAGTTTCTCGATG
This sequence comes from Prorocentrum cordatum, assembly GCA_963575745.1. Taxonomy (NCBI): domain Eukaryota; class Dinophyceae; order Prorocentrales; family Prorocentraceae; genus Prorocentrum; species Prorocentrum cordatum. Next base: position 86,859 of record CAUYUJ010018453.1, read on the forward strand.
CCACGAGGGGGTGCGCTAGGGGTGCGGTCGCAATCCGTCGTACGCTTGCAAAGCGTGGCAGGCGTGCAATTTATCGACACCACAGGCGGGTGCGCAGGGGGTGTGGTCGCAATCCGTCGTATGCTAGCAAAGCGTGGCAAGCGTGCACTTTATCGGCGCCGCAAGGAAGTGCGCAGGGGGTGCGCTCGCTATCCGTCGCACGCTCTCAAAGCGTGTCAAGCGTGGCTGTTTCTCGATGCCACAAGGGGTGCGCTGGGGGTGCGGTCGCTCTCCGTCGTACACTCGCAAAGCGTGGCAGGCGTGACACCTTTCTCGACGCCACGAGAGTGTGCGCTGGGGGTGCGGTTGCTATCCGTCGTACGCTCGCAAGGCGTGGCAATCGTGTATTTTCTCTTGACACCACGGGGGGGTGCGCAGGGGGTGCGCTCGCTATCCGTCGCACGCTCTCAAAACGTGTCAAGCGTGGCTGTTTCTCGATGCCACAAGGGGTGCGCTGGGGGTGCGGTCGCTCTCCGTCGTACACTCGCAAAGCGTGGCAGGCGTGACACTTTCTCGATGCAGCGAGGGTGTGCGCTGGGGGTGCGGTTGCTACCCGTCGTACGCTCGCAAGGCGTGGCAATCGTGTATTTTCTCTTGACACCACGGGGGGGTGCGCAGGGGGTGCGCTCGCTATCCGTCGCACGCTCTCAAAACGTGTCAGGCGTGGCTGTTTCTCGACGCCACAGGGGGTATGCAGGGGGTGCGGTCGCAATGCGTTGCAGGCTCGCACGGCACGGCAGGCGTGGCATTTCGTCGACGCCACAGGGGGTGCGCTGGGGGTGTGGGCGCTATGCGTTGCATGCTCCCGCTATGCGTTGCAGGCTCGCAAGGCATAGCAAGCGTGGCATTTCCTTGACGCCACAAGGGGTGCGCTGGGGGTGGGGGCGCTATGCGTTGCAGGCTCGCAGGGCACGGCAGGCGTGGCATGTCCACGACGCCACAAAGGGTGCGCTGGGGGTGGGGGCGCTATGCGTTGCATGCTCTCGCTATGCGTTGCAAGCTCGCAAGGCATAGCAAACGTGGCAGTTCCTTGACGCCGCAGGGGGTGCATTGGGGGTGGGGGCGCTGTGCGTTGCAGGCTCGCAGGGCACAGCAGGCGTGGCATGTCCACGACGCCACAGGGGGTGCGCTGGGGGTGGGGGCGCTATGCGTTGCATGCTCCCGCTATGCGTTGCAGGCTCGCAAGCCGTAGCAAGCGTGGCATTTCCTCGACGCCACAGGGGGTGCGCTGGGGGTGGGGGCGCTATGCGTTGCAGGCTCGCAGGGCACGGCAGGCGTGGCATTTCCTTGACGCCACATGGGGGTGCGCTGAGGGTGCGGGCGCTATCCGCCCTGGTCGTCCACGGCACAACAGGCGTGGCACGTATGTTGCACGTCATCTATGCTAAAATACGAATTCAAGAGATGTGAGTGGGGTTCCTCGGTAGCGCCCCTTTTTTTACTGTCCCGGGGAGCTAGGGCCTCTCGAGGCGGAAACGGCGGAAAACCTCCGCCTTGGTTTTTTGTCAATGCGTTGGATCTCTGGGAACGGGGCAAGGGCAGCGGTATCGGTACGGACAACAAGGTACGATGCCCGACAGCAACTGCTGCCCAAAACCGACGGCGGCCGCCGTGGGCAGGCGACCGTTTGACTCAGAAACGAAGAGGGACGGTCGGGGGGCCACGCTCAGGGAGGGAAAACGTCGACCTGGAATCGGCACCATGTCGACGAGAGGCCCCCGGCAGGCGCATCCGCGCGTGCGTGCCTTTTCCTCCTCGCACCTCCGCGGGCGAGACCTGCGGCGGGCAGCGCCAGCTCTCCGCTCGCGGCAGCGCCTCGCTGGCACTGCACGCGGGCGAGGCGCTGCCGCGCGCGGCCGCCTCCCGCAGCGTGGCGGCGGGTGGCGCGCCGCGCCACGGCGGCGGGGTCGCCTCCGTCGAGGCCTGCGCCGTGAGCTCGGCGAGCCTGTCGAGCAGCTGGCAGCGCACGCGCTCGGCGTCCTCGGCCGCGCGCGCCTCGCGCACGGCGCGGTCCCGCGCGATGCAGAGCTCCTCCTCGGACGTCGTCAGCGCGTCCTGGGTGACCGGCTCAGGGCGGGGAAACATCGAGCTGGAATCGGCGACGCATCGCCGACAGATCGGCGATAGTTATGGGCCCCCGAGGGCGAGTCCGCACCGTCCTGGGCAGGGGGGGTGCCGTCGGGCCGCTTTCGGCGACGGATGGGCGAACGGGGGACGATGCATCCCACCCTGAGCCTGCGGTCGGGAACTTGTGCTTAGCGTGTCGCTGCGGCCGCCCCAGCGACACGCTATGCCCTGCGAGCGGATCGCGTGTTCCTCCGCTCCGAGGGGCGGGAGGCTAGGAAAAGCTCGGGACGTTGACGGTGGGGGGCCAGGAAGTGGAAAGAGCGTGCCGCGCAGAAACGTGGTGGGCCAGAACTGGCGGCGCGGCACTCCATCCCAAAGTTCCCGAGCGTATCCCCCCTAACCGAGGATAGCACAACCCTTGCCATCCCCACAGGACCCCCACTCCCGACCTGATGAACCAGGGGGCCCTGGCTGGGGGTGAGGGCCGTTTTGGCCCCCAGACGTACCCCAAAACCATCCCCATTCCAAGCCAGGACCCCAGGATCATGGGGTTCCTGGCTGGGGGTGGGGGAGGGTTGTGCTTTCCTCGCTACTCGCTATCGCTCCGACGTTCATTCCCCGTGCACTCTTCTGCCTCGTGCGTCCACTTGTTTGCAGGATGGCCGAGATGCTCCTCGATGGCCCCTGGCCGAAGAAAGCACATGCACACTTCCGAGCGACTTGCCGTCGCTCGGGCGTCCATTTCCCGTACATTTGTCGGTCTCGTGCGTGTTTTTTTGTGCTCGATGGTCCAGGATGGTCCTCGATGGTTCTCGCCGAGCAAACATGCACATGTCCGAGCGATGCCAAGGCGGTGCCAAGACTCCACCCGCGCTGCCCCCGAGGCCTGCAGCCTCTGCAGCTCCCTGCGCGTGCCCTGCGCCCGCCGCTGCAGCTCCTCCGCCTGCGGCCGGCCGCCGCGCGCACGAGGGGGGGGGCACCCTGCCCGGAGAGGCCGCTGGCGCGCGGCCCCTGGGACCATGCGGGGGGGGCCGCTGCCCAGAGATCTGCGATGTCGTGATTTTTCCCATGCGCGGCCCCCCGAAGTCTCGACCCCTTCCCCAGGACCGGTTCCTCGTCCCGAGTCGTTTTTCGACGGTCCCGGGGCCCGGCGAGGGCCCCTATGGAGGCCGAAAATGTAGAAAAGCCTCCGTCTTGATGTTTTCAGTCTGGGGAGGGGGCCCCCGCGTCGGCGGCCGCAGCGGGGGCGGGCCACTTGCCCACGTCGTGGGGGGCACACCACGCGCACCCGTGGGAGGGTCCCGGCCGCCCACGCCTGCGGCGAGGCTGCCCGGCAGCCGCGTGCCGTGCCCGCCCCGTGGGCGGGCCACCCCTCCCTGCTCTGCTGGCGCTCCAGGGCCGCTGGAGGCGTGGGCCGCTGGAGGTCTGGACCACTCGGCGGCGGACAAACCTCCCTTTAGTAAACCTCCCCTTAGTGAAAACGACCCAGGGCCGAAATCGACGGACCTGGACCCGCAAAAATGACGGCCGCGACGCCTTCTCGCGGACCGAAAACGGCCACTTCCTTAATCGACGTGTCAGGGTAGGAGGTCTGTCCACCTCCGAACCACCTCCCCGGGGGAGGCCTTTCGGCCCGAGTCGCTCCTGGACGGCCCCTATGGGGCCCGCCGAGGGCCCCCGGAGGCCGCGCACGCGGCCCCGAACCGTCCGCTCCCACTGGACCTTCTGGAGCCTCGGCGCTCGGGGCTCTCTTGGCCTTCGAAGGCCGTGGGCCGCGCGCCAGAGGCCGCTCTGGCGAGGGGGGGAGGAGATGGAGGAGAAAGAGGAGGAGGAGGAGGAGGAGGAGGAGGAGGAGGAGGCGGAGGAGGAGAGGAGGAGGAGGAGGAGGAGGAGGAGGAGGAGGAGGAGGAGGAGGAGGAGGAGGAGGAGGAGGAGAGGAGGAGAGGAGGAGGAGGAGGAGAGGAGGAGGAGGAGGAGGAGGAGGAGGAGGAGGAGGAGGAGGAGAGGAGGAGGAGGAGGAGGAGGAGGAGGAGGAGGAGGAGGAGGAGGAGGAGGAGGAGGAGGAGGGGAGGAGGAGGAGGAGGAGGAGGAGGAGGCGGAGGAGGAGGAGGAGGAGGAGGAGGAGGAGGAGGAGGAGGAGGAGGAGGAGGAGGAGAGGAGGAGGGAGGAGGAGGGAGGAGGAGGAGGAAGAGGAGGAGGAGGAGGAGGAGGAGGAGGAGGAGGAGGAGGAGGAGGAGGAGGTGGAGGAGGAGGAGGAGGAGGGAGTGCGCGCAACCGGGCCTGCTGCTCTGGGCGGCCGCGCCCCTCCGAGCCCGGGGCTGCGCGCATCCGCGGGCCTGCGCCGGCAGGGCCCCGCGCCGTACCGCAGGCGCGGGCGCGGGCCACCTCTGGCTGGGGCGGCCCGAGCCCAAATGGCTCACCACGGGGGAGCAGAGCGCGACCCACGATGCACAGTCCCAACGCCGTGCCCCTGAAGGCCAACGAAAACGGAAGGGGGGACGGGAAGGGAGTGCCAGGTCTCTGCGGATCCTCTGCTCTCCCCCTTGTCCTCATCGCTTTCATCTCATCGGTTATCTTACTCATTACAAGCAGCAGCAGCAGCAGCAGCAGCAGCAGCAGCAGCAGCAGCAGCAGCAGCAGCAGCAGCAGCAGCAGCAGCAGCAGCAGCAGCAGCAGCAGCAGCAGGGCGTCGAGACAACGGCGGCCCCCCCCCTGGCGATTTTCGCTCTCGGTGGGTCTCCTGGAGGTTTCTCGTCGCCACGCCTGGATCCGGCTCGACGAACGGGTCAGGCTGGGCCCGAGTGTCCCGGGACCAATCTTGAGCGGACCTGGGCTGGGTGGGAGAACTGCCGCTGTCTCATCGGCCCTCCTCCGACGGCAGGGGGGGAACTGGCCCAGGGGGAGGGGACCATCGACCCCCAATGCCATGCCTCGCCGATCCAGGGGCTGGGTGCCTCGTGACCTGCCCAGGAACGGGGGGTGCTCCCTCCCTCGGGGGCCCATCGCCGATGCTTCCCCTCGCCTGAGCGACCCATCCCCTTGCGGCTCCCCTGAGCCCCTGCCAGGGTGCGCCGCCCGCGTGCCTGCGCGGGCCTGCGCAGTGTGCGTTGCTCACGTGCCTGCCCTAGAGAACCTCTCGTCGCTTTCGGCTTCCGGGCGCCCTCGACGGGCCTCGGGACCGTGGAAAAACTACTCGGGATGAAAAACTGGCCTGGGGCTGTCGAGGACCGCGTGCTGTTAAACTATCGCCTGTCGGGGTGCGGCCCTTGACTCGGTGCTGGTGAGAGCCGCGATGCCGTGCTCGAGGCAGCGCCCTCGCGTCGTCGCACAGGGGGCCCTGGGACGCTCCCGCGACGGGTGGGGGGCAGCCTCCGGCAACACGGGCCATCTGCGAACGCAGGAGGTCGGAAGCGCGCTGGCGTTCGGCGGAGCCCGTCGGCTCGGAGGCGAGCCGAGCCAGACAGCAGCGGCTCCGCCGCCCGGCCGCCCACAACCGCTCCCGAAGCTGGCCGGAGGTCCCTCCTGGCCCCCGCTTTCCGAGGCGGCCCCCCAGCCGCGGCGACACGAAGCCCCCCAGGGAGGCCCGGCGGGGGCGAGGGCCGCGCCGAGGGCGGGCGGCCGCGGCCCCTCGGCGGGCCCTCCTCCGAGCACGAGGCCTCGCGGGCGGGCCCCCCGCCAGGCGTCTGGGCGAGGCCCCGCGCGGAGGCGGGGGCCTCCACTGGCCATCGCTCGGACGTCCATTCCCCGTGCATTTTTCGATTTCGTGCGTGCACTTTTCGCGAGATGGACCAACATTCTCCTCGATGGTCTTCGCCGAGAAAAAATGCACACGTCCGATCCAGAGCGGAGGAGCGCGCCAGCCCTGCGCACGCACCGCGCGGCCGCGGCGCGTGCGCTGGTTCGCCTCGCCGTCCGGGGGCTCTGGCAGACCTCTATAGAGCCTGCCGCCCCCTCGCCTGGGGCGGAGCCTGCCGGAGGAGCCCTCGCACGGCTCTCCGCAGGTGCCCTGCGCGGGCGCCCGACTTGGGGAAGCTCTGGTAGTTAGCTCCGTCCGACCTAGCTGCTTGAGCCGAACTGGCTTGTGCGGCCTGGTGCCGAAGTCGGACCGCACTTGCAACTGTTGGTCGTCGTCGTCGTCGTCGTCGCCGTCGTCGTCGTCCTCCTCCTCCTCCTCCTCCTCCTCCTCCTTCTCTCCTTCCTGCCAGGGAGCCAGAAACACGAATGGCTGGATTTACATCGCATTCCCGCTGGCGCGATACACGTGTGGAGGACCACCGTGCCTTGCCATGCGAGGTCCGAGCGCTGGAGCGACATGCGGCCGCATGCCACCCCCAGCTCTCGCCCCGGCCGGCCACGTCACGCATACCCGGCCTCCTCGTGGGCGAGCCGGGCGACGGCAGCGGCAGCGGCGACGGCGACCGCAGCGACTGTGACGGCGACAGCGCGACGGCGACGGCCGCAACGAGGACCCCAGACCTCCCTGGAGATCCGACGTTGCGAGAAAAACGCAACATCCCTGGCTTCTCCCCCCAGACATGCGACATCCTGATTTTTTCAATGCGGGGGTCCTGGAAGTCCCGACCATTTCCCCGGGACCGGTTTTTCATCCTGAGTCGTTTTTTGACGGTCCCGAGGCCTGGCGAGGGCTCCCACGGCCCGAAAACGGCCGAAAACCTCGCGTCCTGATTTTTTTTACCACGCGATTATGTCTGGGTCCCCGAGGCACCAAGCGGGAAAACGCGACAAGGACTGCGACGCCCACATCTTAGCCCAGTGCCGCGAGAAGTCCACCACGGGCCTGGCTCCCCGCTTCTCTGGCCGTCCTCGGGCGTTGCGCGATGGGGGGAGATGAGTGGGGGCGGGTAACCATGCACCTTTCGTGCCCCATTTGGGCCCCAGGGAGCCCTTTTTTTGAGCAGGGACCGACCGTCCCGGCATTACTACATGCCTACCACGACATGTTCTTAGAACCCCAAATGTTCAAAGAGTGCAAGCAATGTTCTTAGAACATACGTCCGATGTGTTACAACACGACAGTCTCGGCCAGACATGTTCTAAGAACGTTTCGTTAAGACCACAAAGGGTTCTTAGAACATTTTTTGGTGGGCCCACGGGCCAGCCAGGACGCCTCGCCACAGCTTGCCTCTTCGGCCCAGCAACAGCGGTCGCTGAGATCCGACGGCGCGGAAAAATCTGAACTTCGTCGACCAATCACGACTGGAGCCCCTGACACCATCTTTCTGAACCATTTTCCGAGCCGCGTCGATCTGCAAGGGTCCCGTGGCCCCCAATCGTGCAAAAACGCCGGGCTCGACAAAATCGAGACGCCAGGATCTCAGGGTCCCCCCTTTCATCTATCGCCCCCCCCCCCCCACACACGCACTACGCAACGCTCAAACGGGCCCGTCTCCCTGCTGCTTCGGCCGTCCTGACTCCTGACCAGGGCGCGCTCCCCTGGATTCCGCTTCATTTCGTCCAAATTCCACCTCGTCAGATTCGATTCGTCCGCTCTCATCCGTCCAGAAGACACGAAAGGGGACGAAACGAAAGGGGACGACTCGAAAGATGACGACAAGAAAGCGGACGAAAGGACCGTCCACCGGGCCTTCGGCAGGCCTCGCGGGGTGGTCCTCGGCGGGCCTCGCGGGGGTCCCTCGGAGGGCCTCGTGGGGGCCCCGCGGGGCACGCCGACGGCCCCGAGGGCGAGCCCCCTCGGCCGGCCTCGCCGGCGTCCCTCGGAGGGCCTCGGGAGGCCGGCCGGGGTGGGGCGGGTGGGGCCTCGGAGGGACCTGCACCGAGATCTTGGCGTCTCGATGTTTTTTTCGAGCCGGGCGTTTCTTGCCTCACTTCGGGCCACGGGGCCCTCACGGATGGATGCGGGTCGAGAGATGGCGCAGGCTGACGACCTGACGACGGGGTCCAGGGCCCTGGACGTGGTTTCTGCCGATGCTGCAATTTGTTTTCGCAGCGTCGGATCTCAGGGTGGGGGACCTCGGGGGAGGCACCTCGGAGGGATGGGGCCCAGAAGGCCCCCCGTTGGGACCCCCGCGCCGTGGAGGAAGCAGGAGGGCCACCCAGACATCCAATGGGCCGCTGTTTCCACGCCGCAGTCCCTGCCACTTCCCCAGGGGCAGCTCTTCGCCCCAGGCCATGCCGTGCTTGACGGTCCTGGGGCCCGAGAGTGGCCCGCAGGGGGCCGGCCTCAGGGAACAAACGCCAGGAGAGAACACACCGATCCGCCCGGAGTTGGCGGCGCGCACAAGGGGGTGGAGGGAGGGGGGAGGGCCTCTTAGAAGGAGGCTGCTTCTTAGGGGGCGCCGGCCTTACATCTACAGATGGGGCCCGCGCCTTCTGAGAAGCAGGGTCGGCGGTGGACAACTCTCCCTTTAGTGAACCCCCCTTAGTGAAAACGGCCTGGGACCGAAACCGACGGACCTGGACCCGCAAAAATGACGGCCGCGACGCCCTCTCGCGAACCGAAAGCGGCCAATTCCTGAATCGACGTGCCAGGGGTAGGAGGTCTGTCCACCCCCGACAGGTGTGCTTCTGAGACGCCCTCCCCCCTCCCCCCCCTTTTTTGGACGCCCGAAATGGGTGCGGAAAAAAGGGTACAATGCCCAACAACAAATGTTGTCCCAAACCGACAGCGGCCGCTGTTGGGCAGGCGGCCCTGTTTCAAATGGATACAGTTTGCGGCGGCGCGGACAGCGAGTCCTGTTCAACATGAGCAGGAACTGCTGTTGGGCATTGTACCCATTCTTCCCGTGGCCATTTCGTTCGTGCAGACCTCTGCGCGTGGCTGACGAGGCCTGGGCACGGCGTCGGGGGTCTGGCCAAGGGCGGCGGCGGCGGGACGCGCGGCCCGCGCTGCATGGCCGAAGGCCGCTGGGGCGGTGGGGCGCCTCTTGGGAAAAGCGACAGCTCGCAGGGCAGCCCGAGGGAGTCCGGCGGGCAGCGGCTGCCGTGGCAGAGGCCGTGCTGCTTCAGGAGCACGCGGCGCACACGGAGGCGGCATCCTGGAAAGGAAAAGCTTCCAGGGGGGGAGGCGGAGGAGGGGGGGCGAGAAGGTGAAGGAGGATGACGAACGAACGAACGACTCTGCAGAGGCGTGTCAGCTGATCCTTTGAAATCAACGACAGAAGATTTCCAGGGCTGGCTCGCTTCTAGAAGGCGCTGTGATGTGAAGCTACTCATCACGCGTGGCACTCGGTGCACTTGTGCTCCCGCCCACCCCCTACCTCGGCTGAAAGCCCGCGCTTTAAATGCTGGGCATGGCCGTAGGGTCAGGGGCAGAGAGGGGGGGAAACGAACGGCGTCGGGGACCGCCTTAGACTAGACGAATGGAACCCCCCCGACATACGAAACAAACAACTCAAAGCTAACGAGACACGGGCAGGGCAGTCTACGGCCCGCGGGCCAACACGACAAGTTAAACCGATACTCATCTGAGAGGTCTCTGGAGCCCCAGGAGGCCCAATCTATTACTAAAGGGGAGAGGAGGCGTCGAAGAGGAAGCGGAAGAGGTCGGCTCAGCAGCGGCGGCAGCATTTCTAAGCCTAGGCGAACTTGCAGAGGCGGGAGTAGCCGCGCAGGGTCCACTGGAGGCCGTAGTGTAGGGACAGAGCTCGATTGCCTCTGGGTTCTCGTGGATCTCATACCCGTTGCCGTAGAGAGTGCCATCGGCGATCCAGTCGTGCCCGAAATAGTCGGGGACGCGGCACTCTGTGTCGGTCGGGCAACAATTGCTCTGCGGTGAAGGCGTGATCGACCGATACTCAAAAACAACATGCGATCTGACTCTTGCTTGTCTCGAAGCGGTGCCCCCAGAAGGGGGTCGGCTCAGAGAATTCTATGGTCCCCGCACCACTGAAACAAGCGTGGGCACCGTCTGTGACGGGATTGGGGGCCATCTCATCATAGCCTACCCTCGGGACAAGCGAGCGGTTTTCCTCGACGCGTGAGGTCGGATCCTGTTGTGAGTCGCTTAGCGGCGAAGGAGCTGCAACAACCTGCTGCTCGGACTCTGGTTGCAGTCCAATGGTTTGCCAACTTTCACTCGCACCAGAGCTCGGGGCAACTTGCTGCAACGGTCGCTTTGCCGCCTCTAAGAGCCGTGCTGCTGATTCGCGTCGAGATGCAGCTGCAGAGTCCGTTAGTTGTGACTGCGAGGAGGGGTCCCGTGCTTGTGTGCCCCTCCGATCTGCACCAGAACCTGCACCACAATATCCTCCATGCCTGTCGCTTTGGCCTCGATCCAGTTTTGGATTTTGTCCTGCGCATGAGTCTGCAGTGCCGAACCACATCTGCTAGGTCGCCGTTGGACAACTTCTCGTGCTTGAGCTTCTCTGGGCAGCCTTGGGCTTGGTTGCGTTCGTCTGTCCTACTTTGTCTCCTTGTGCCACGAGCGCGCCGATGAGTGAAACCCACACGTGTGGATGTGGGATTCCGAGCTCTTCCAGCTCTGGAACGAGTTCGCCATTCTTGATTGCCTCCTGGTGGTGATCGCGGAGCCTGTTGGCCTCCTGCCCGTAGTAGCGCGCTGTGAGCATCATCGGCTGCGGCACGTCGTGGCTGGTCGGAAGCTGGACGTGACGAAAGAAGGCCGACTCCACTAATCTGAGTCGATGTTCGTGCCCGAGTGCCATCCTCATCAAGATGGGCGTCATCGCCTGCACCCACTGGATCGGCATCGTCTGCATGTCGGTGAGGCCTCCCTCGCGTAGTCCGTAGTGGTTGTCGGTGGCGGCCCAGACGTCATTGAGCGCCCTGGCGTGCTGGGGCCTCGCCGCCTGGGGTCCCCAAGGAGGGGGCTGCTGGGGCTGGGCCCGCGGTCCTGGGCCACCGCGGCGACCTCGATCTCCGCTGCGAATCCGATCGCCGCACCCAGCGGCGAGTTCTCCGCGCCGCTGCTCCGTCCCAGTCGCGAATGCCCTGTCCGCGAGGTTCGACATCTATCACAAGATCGGGCGGCGGTGGGGCGTGAATTCTCGGATGTGTGCCTGAAGCGCCTGTGGACTAGGAAACTCGCCTTGAGCCAGTACGGCTCCAGACAAGGATTCACGAAAGGCCTCGTGCGCACACTCTGGGTGCACGCAGATCGGGCAGTGTAAGTCGTCGGGCGCTCTCAGCGGGGGTGAGTACGCACTGTAATCTGTCGGGCGCCTGCGACGCTTCAACGATTGCACAACATGTCTCTTGGCAAGCAGCACAAACGAGAAGGTGGGCGAGCAATCGCAACATTGGTTGGTCACCACGAGCTGATGCATAGGTACCCTGATCTTGTGTGACGGGTGGTGGCACCTGTGCGCTCGCAAGGCCGCCCTGGAGTAGAAGACCTGGCCACAAGGGTCCCCGCCGTCGCCTGGATGCTCACAGTAGAACTCTTGAGGGGGACCTTCAGGGACTGGAGGAACTTCAGGGGCACCGGACGCATGGAGTTCAGAGGGTAGCTGAAGGGGTCCATTGCGAGCCTGCTCCCAATAGGCCTTGCGGAAGTCCTTGGCGTCTATGCTCCTAAAGTGTGCAGCGACTCTAAGGTTAGTGAATATGTCTTTGATGCCATGGCCCTTGTCTAAGAAGTATTTCCCATAAGGGATGGCTTTTAGGAGCTTCACATCTCTTTGCAACTGCAGGGCCCATGGATTGGCACCAGGTCGGATCCAACCGGAGGGGGATGAACGTCGGGGATTCGCCAAGCGCCTTGAACTGCCCAAAAAGAACCGCAACTACCTGCACATAATCATCTGGATGAAAGGCCAGACGCTGCCAGTAACCGAGACGACGAATCAACAGCTCGGTTCTAGCATCTGCGATCCTCAACTTTTTATGCATCAACCACGCCGACGGGGTCCGAATGCGATCCCCGCCCGGACCAGCATGACGAGCGACCCCTCGAAGAGCGACTTTTGCAAACCCCAAGATGACCGAGTCCAGCTTCGCAAACTCCCGCTTCCCCAGAGTGTAGACCTCAAGGCCCGAGAAGGCCGCACTGTGGATCACCCACGAGAAAGCCAGGCGCTTAAGTTTCAGGGACGTGTGTTGATTCCAGAATCGGCCTAGCTTCGACCAAGCTGCTCTCGTAGCGTCTACCCGAAGACGAACCTCGGCTCCAGCTCCTCCCGTGAGATGTTCCAGTCCTCCTAAGTACACCGTCTGAGCAGGAGGAGGAGGCGACATACCACGAAAACTGGGGCGCGCGAGAGACTAGAAAACGCAACATTTGTCGCGGCGCGCCCAATTCTCATTCTCACCACTGCATCCCCCGTGCTCGTGAGTTACCACCGGGACATCCATATGGGGGTCACTATGAGTGTGTGTGTGTGTGTGTGTGTGTGTGCGCGTGCGTGCGTGCGTGCGTGCGTGCGTGCGTGCGTGCGTGCGTGCGTGCGTGCGTGCGTGTGTGTGTGTGTGTGTGTGTGTGTGTGGGTCGAGGGCTGGACCATAAAAACCGAGGACGGGCTCGCCAACTAACGGCGGCAAGCCCGAGTTCTGGCGACCTCGAGCCTTACTCCTCCCCCCGACCAGGAGGAGGGGTCGAGATCCCACTGTGATCCCGCATGGAAAGGATCACGTCATCGGATCTCAGGGCTTCTGTGACCTTGGCGTGGCCCCGAGCGCGCCCGCGCAGAAGCGCGAGGCCCAGGCGGAGAGGAGCAGCGACGAGGACGACGGCGACGAAAGCGGCAACCGCTGCCTGGGGGAGAGGGAGGTGAGACTGGCAGGAGGGGGATTCAGAGGAGGAACAAGTACTGACACCGCTACCCTCGCCTCGTTTTCGCCTAGCTGGGCCTCCTTGGGAACCCTCGTCCCCACCGCTGGATTCGCCTCGACATCCTGATCAGAACGCACCCTGGGACAGGTCCGTGGAGTAGCGGTATCGGTACTTCTTGGTTTCCCCAAGGATGACGGGGAATTTGAGGATGCGGAAGGCAAACTGGACGCCAAGATTATCTGGGATAACTCCTGTGCGGGTTAGCTCCAGTTTGGCCCCCCGACGCGCGAGCGATGAATTACCACTGACCGCTCCCAGCCCCGATGATTCGGGGATGGCCAGACGCCCGAGTTATCCCAAATAACTCTGGTCTGGGGCCATTCCGGTGTGGGCCCCAGAGGCACGGATCAGGAGCACCCTGACGACCCCCAGCCCTGATGAATCGGGGCTCTGAACGGCGTTTCGGGGGAGGGGGGAGGCGGATGAGGAGCATAAAGATATTGATGAGGAGCAGCATGAGGAGGAGCAAGTGAAGCAGGAGCGTGCCGAAACGTAGTATATATAGATGTGTATATATATATATATATATATATATAGGTTGCGAACGAAGAGGAGTTGGAGGCGAATGATCAGGAATCTGATCAGGATCAGCAGGGTGAGAGGAAGGGGGGAGAGGAGGATAATCGGCAAGGAGGGTGAACAAAGTCAGAAAGAACACCACAAGGAACGTGCTGCGAATAACGTGTGCGATAAACCGGAATACCCAACCCGCAGCGCTGCACTCAAGGAACGCTTTTTGCTCCTCGACTGCTGGCCCGTCCTCAACGAGCTGCCACCAAGCACCGCGCAAAACTGCCGTCATAAACCTATAACACGAGCATCGCGTCACCGAAGCTGAAGAAACGGTAACGCTCGCTGATCGCCTCCTTGTACGCGCGCATGACTAAGTCGTAGCCGTACTTGCCCCCCTTCTGCGCGCCAGCGAAGGACGCGACGAGGCAGATGGGCCGGGAGACTTCCGACTGCGTATATCAGTCTGGTCCTCTTCCCCCTCACCTTCCCCTCTGCGTCCCTCGAGCAAGCGGGGAGAAGCCAGGAAAGATTCTCAAATTTAGGGCGGCGTGGAATGGGTGACCTTGCCATCGCTCGGACGTCCATTTCCCGTGCATTTGTCGGTTCCGTGCGTGTTTTTTTGGTCGATGGTGCAGGATGGTCCTCGATGGTTCTCGCTGGTAAAAAATGCACACGTCCGAACGATGCCAGGTGACGCTGAGACCCTGGAGCTGCCGTGCTTTTTCCACGGGGCGTTTCCGCCCAGCTTCGGGCCCCAAGACCATCGCAGATCGATCCGGCTCGGAAGCTCTTGCAGCACGATCGGGTCTGGGGCTCCTGTCTTGACTTTTTGTGATGTTGCAATTTTCCCGCAACGTCGGATCTCAGAGGAAGAGGGGGGGGATGATTGCAGCACCAGACTGGCGTATGCGGTCGGTGTCTCCGATGGGCGTCAGCCCTGGCATGTGGAAATTCGTCAGCAATGCGCCGACGGCCTTCCAATCGTGGCCGTCTGGGTATCCGCCAGTCTCGGGGACCTCTCTGGCGTTGATAATGCAATAATGCAACTTTCTTACTAGTTCCATGTTCGAACGAAACATGGCAGTTCGATTATCTCCAACTCCTACGGCCTTGCAAACACGGTGGAGCCGATCCACTCGCTGCAATATGTGGGCGAATCGTCAGAACCGGTGGGTTGCGGATTCTTACATCAACCGAACAACTTATGTTCCAGCACGCCGTTCGGAATCCCCGGCAAGCATCCGTGCAACTTCGCACCTGGATACCACCCCCGTGCAAAAGTGGTGCGGCTCCCACTTCCTGGCCACCCCAGGGGAGCCCATCACTCGACGATATCTCGAGAGGGGTGTCGACGCTACAGTCGGGGCCCTGAAGAAGGAACCCTTTTGGTTGGGGAGGGGCTCCGCGTTCCTTAAGTGTTTCACAGCTTGCCTCAGGTTTTCCTTCTGTTTTCGATCGGACATCGAAGTTTAACTTATGGGAAAAAGGGTCCTCGTTCCTTATTTAGGGTTCCTTAGGTTAACGCCCCGACTGTAATGGGTCCCGCAGGGGGGCGAGGACCACAGCCTCCCCGGTTGAGGCTGGTCTGCTGGTCCTGCTCCTCTCGCTCCTCCTCCGTCCGTCCGCGAGAGCTCCGCTGCTTCGGCAGCTCGCCGTAGAACTCCAAGGACCACCCCAAGAAGCCGCAGCCACGAAGACTGCCTGACGAGCCGCCCCGAATTGCGAGGACCTTCCATCTGCTTCGCCTGCTTGCCCGAAGTTGCCCCCCCCTCGCCCCTCCCCCCCCCCCAGGAGACCCTCCATAGTTTTAGGTCGGGCATGTCCCCTACAGGCGGATTTTGGACGACAAGTTTAAAATACACTCATTGTTAGACAAGCAGCAATTGTTAAATTTTTCTCCTGTAGAGGGACAGGCCCGCCTCAAGAATAGTTCCCAAGAACATGGCCGAGAGGCGGCCCCCGGAAATCATGAGAAGCCCCCCAGTGCCCCCCAAGATGCCCCAATCAGGCCTCAACAGGGGCCCCAACGCGGCCCCACTGCACCGCGAGGCGACGAGGACGACGCACCGTTGCACACAGCCGCGGCGGGATGCACACTTGGATCGTGCGGATGCCATGCGCCAGATGCGGATATCTTTCTTTGTTCGCGAGCGCACGCTGAAGGGCCGCGCGCCGTCCGAAGCTACAGCCAGATGCGGATGCGGAGGCCCTGCACCAACACCCGGCCACACGCGGGCCGAGCGCTGGAGAGCCTTCCAGGCCACCTGCGCACCCGGCTCGGCTCCAGGCCAGCCGTGCGGCCCGCTCCGGGCCTCCCCGAAGCCGAGAGCGTCGGCAGCTCTGAAGAGGCCCGGGGAGGCACAAAGAAATACACACAAGCACCAGGATTCCCCTTAAGCTTCCACACATGATGTATTTTCGCCTTCCCCGCCATCTCCCGCGTTTCCCCATCTTGTCCTGGGAAGTCGGCGTTTATCCGTGTCTGTGTGTGCATTTACCCCTCCTGCATCTCCTGCAACCCTGATGCGTTTTTGTTGCTTCTGCTTCGCAATCGAATCGTCGCGCCGTCTCTATTATGTTCATTTTCCCGAAAAGGGGTGCTCATTGCGCACTCTTCTGCCCGCGTGTCCTGCCAGAAATCCGGGTCAGTGGCAGCAGTGGTGCCCAAGCGCCGTGCCAGGGGCTGGCGCATGGCTTCCGCATTGTACTGTAGTGCACGCCAATGCACCCGAAAGGCGGAGTTCCCAGGACCTGCAGGCCGATGATCCTCAGCACGTGTCCCAGAGCCAACGTGTGCCTGTCTACCGAGGGCCTCCAATAAGACGCAGGCGGTGCAACCGGGCCAGCACAAGCTGCAAGCGAAATCGGGCGGAGCCGAGCGGGGCGCACACACAGTGGGCCGACACACGTTCTGAGGATCCGCGAACAAGGCTCCCAGGAGCTGCTGCCGACCCAGACTCCCGACGTCATGAGTTCTTCAAGACGTCGACCCCCAGAGGTATCGACCCATTCCCTGGGACCTGCTTTTCACCACGAATCATTTCTTGACGGCTCCGAGGCCCGCCGGGGGCCCTGGGAGGCTGAAAATAATGAAGAACCTCCCGCAGTGATTTTTCATGGCCCGAGGGAGTCTGGCTTCTGAGGATCATCGAAGAAGGCTCCCAGGAGCTGCTGCCGAACGAGTTGGCTCAGGCCGGGGGGGGTGCGGGGCTGAGGACGAGGAGGGGGAGGAGGGGGAGGATAAGGAGGAGGAGGAGGAGGAGGAGGAGGAGGAGGAGGAGGAGGAGGAGGAGAGGAGGAGGAGGAGGAGGAGGAGGAGGAGGAGGAGGAGGAGGAGGAGGAGGAGGAGGAGGAGGAGGAGGAGGAGGAGGAGGAGGACGGGGAGGAAGGAGGAGGAGGAGGAGGAGGAGGAGGAGGAGGAGGAGGAGGAGGAGGAGGAGGAGAGGGAGGAGGAGGAGGAGGAGGAGGAGGAGAAGGAGGAGGAGGAGAAGGAAGAGGAGGAGGGAGGAGGGGGCCGGCGGACGGGAGCGCAACCCCCTCGCATATGAAGAGCTCCGTGTCCTTGCCCGCCGCACCCGTGGGCACGAAGCTGGCGGGCTCTCCCTGCGGCGTGTCTGCGGCGCACGTCTCGAGCGTCCTGGCCGGACGGGGGCGACCGACGACGACCCGCGCGGTGGGGCGGCGACGGTCGCGCGGCGAGCAGAGAGGCGAACTGTACAGACACGTTCGCGTCGTGAACAACATCGGGGCAAGACATTTTTGGCCCTTTTCGGCCTCGCGGGGCCCCTCCTGCCTCGGGACCGTCAACGAAACGGCTCGGAACGGAAAGCCGGCTCCGACGGGGCTTGGCCCTGCGGGACTGGCCGGCCTCTCCTCCAGTCGGGGGGGGGGGCGTCGAGGTGGTGTAGGGGGAGAGGTGGGTTTGAAGGGCAACCGCTCTGAAAGGCATCCAGCTGGGTTCGCTCCCTAACTCAACTCTGGGACCCCCCCCGCCACCTTTCGGGGGCGCGCAAACGTGGATTAGCGATCCATGGATTTGGCGCGCGGTCGCCAAGAATCCATGGATCGGGGGGGGTGCCCTCCCCGAAATGCGGCCGGTGCCGCCTCGCTCGGCGGCGGAGATCCGCGATTTCCCATGGAAGCGGGACCCGTCGCCAATCCACGCCCCCCTGATCCATGCTTGCGGTCGCCTGAACCTTCCTCGGCGAACCCTCGATCCAGCAGTCGGCGGCGGAAATCCGCGATTTCCCATGGAAGCGGGACCCGTCGCCAATCCACGCCCCCCTTGATCCATGCTTGCGGTCGCCTGAACCTTCCTCGGCGCACCCTCGATCCAGCAGCCCCTGCGGTCTCCGTGCCGCCAGCAGGGGCGCGGAGCAAGGAGCGATGAACCTTCCTCGGCGAACCCTGAACCTTCGATCGAGAACCCTGAACCAATGGCTTGCGATCGCCTGAACCTTCCTCTGCGCACCCTCGATCCAGCAGCCCCTGCGGTCTCCGTGCTGCCAGAAGGGGCGCGGAACAAGGAGCGAGAGGAGCTTCTCCCGGCCACGCCGAGCCTCGGAAGCGGGCGGCGGCTCCCGACCTGGATCCAAGGACCGCCCCGGCTGCCGGAGCCCCTCCTGGGCCCAGCGTGGCCCTTCGTTCCGCGCCTCGGCTGCATGAGCTCGCAGGGAGCTGTCCCCCAGAAGCCCGGACATCGGGGACGCACTCTGAGCATTTTCTCAGGGAGGGAGCCCTCTACCCTGAGAAAATGCTAGGAGGAGGAGGAGGAGGAGGAGGAGGAGGAGGAGGAGGAGGAGGAGGAGGAGGAGGAGGGAGGAGGAGGAGGAGGAGGAGGAGGAGGGAGGAGGAGGAGGGAGGAGGGAGGAGGAGGAGGGAGGAGGAGGAGGAGGAGGAGAGGAGGAGGAGGGAGGAGGAGGAGGAGGAGGAGGAGGAGGGAGGAGGATATCGGGGGAGGAGAGGAGGGGGACGGAGGAGGAGGAGGAGGAGGAGGAGGAGGAGGAGGAGGAGGAGGAGGAGGAGGAGGGGGAGGGAGGAGGAGGAGGAGGAGGAAGCCCGGATATCGGGGACGCACTCTGAGCATTTTCTCAGGGTAGAGGACTCAGGGTGAAATCCAGATGGGCCCTTGCACCTCGAAAACCAATCCGACTTGTGATTCACCTTTTGCAGGTTCAAGCCTCGAACATCCATCGAGACAGCATTTCAGATTTTACCCTCGAAACCATCGAAACAGCATCCAGCGAAACAGCATCCAGCGAACATCGTTCCTCGAAAACTCGAAAATCCTCAAAAACTAGAAAACTCGAAAACTTGAAATCCTCGAAATCATTGAAAACTTGAAAACTTTTCACCTTCAAAGTTCAAGCCTCGAACATCCATCGAAACAGCATTTCAGATTTCACCCTGTGCCCTCCACCCAAAGAAACTGCTCGGGCACTGGCCTCTGGTCAGGCGCGCAAGCCGGGTCGGTCGGGCTTTGCACGATCCTGCAGGATGCTGCAAGAGCCTGCGCGCGAGCCTGGGTCAATGCGCCCCTGGCTCTGCAGGATCCTGCAAGAGCCGGCGCTCGGGCTGACCCTCGTCTGCGTTGGCCCCCGTCCCTGGAGCCCCGAGGAATGGCGGAGAGGCCCGACGCCAGCAGGGCGCGTGTGTGGGCGGCCGTGCAGGGGCGTGCACGGCCGTGCTCGCGCGGCGTCGGTGCTGGAGGAGTTGCAGGGCGGAAGAAACCGCCGCGTGCAGTTTGACAAAGGCGTCCTCTGCACTGCAGAGGGAGGATGAGGATGAGGATGAGGATGAGGATGAGGATGAGGATGAGGGTGGTGATGTTGCTGCTGCTGCTGCTGCTGATGATGATGACGTTGATTATGTTGAGTGTGATGATGATGACGATGCTGCTGCTGATGATGATGATGAAGCTGATGATGATGATGATGATGATGATGGTGATGATGATGCTGCTGCTGATGATGCTGATGCTAATGATGCGGCTGCTGCTGCTGCTGATGATGATGATGACGACGAGTGTGATGATGATTACGATGATGATGACGAGGATGATGATGATGAGGAGGAGGAGGAGGAGGAGGAGGAGGAAGAGAAGGAGGAGGAGAAGGGGGAGGAGGAGATGGATGAGGAGGAGGAGGCGGAGGCGGAAAAGGAGGAGAAGGAGGAGGAGGAGGATGACGAGCAGAGTCCTTAGCCAACAGCCATGGATAGGAGCAATGTGCAGGATACGGATGCAAGAGCATCGGGCGTCCATGTTGAAACGAGCGCATGCGGCGTCCATGCAGGAGCAGTGGCGGAGCATGGGCCGAAGAAGCACTGATGAAAGAGTAGCCTCTTGCTACATAGCTTCATCCCTGCAATCGTGCTTGGCTGTAGGGACAACGACTTTCGAAAACTCGAGTGAGCTTCGTTGCCGATCGAGGAAAAAGGAACGAGAGAGGAGGAATGCGGAACGGCATGGTTGGGAGGAACACGACGCTGGCGATACGAATGAGGATAAGGCGGAAAGGACAACAATACGATGAAAGCAAGAGGAGGGGGAGGAGGAGAAGGAGGAGGAGGAGGAGGAGGAGGAGGAGGAGGAGGAGGAGGAAGAGGGGAAGGAGGATGAGGAGGAGGAGGAGGAGGAGGAGGAGGAGGAGGGAGGATGAGGATTAGGATGAGGATGAGGAGGAGGAGGAGGAGGAGGAGGAGGAGGAGGAGGAGGAGGAGGAGGAGGAGGAGTGGGAGGAGGCGGAGGAGGGAGAGGAGGAGGGGGAGGAGGAAGAGGAGTACGAGGAGGATAATGATGATTATATTAGACACATCTCAACGCAGGGGGCTAAGCCAGGATACAGGGGAGGAACCCACCAGGACACTTGCACCCCGCTCAGCGGGGGCAAGAGACCCAGCGGCTAGACCCTCTCACTTTTCGTCGAAGACTGGGACGCACCGCCGTTCAAGGCACCAGTGAAATCAGCAAGCGGCACCAACTCGTCAAGCGGGACATTCCAAAGACGGCGGTTGGGATGGAGCCCACGACGGATGCGGCTAAGGTTGCTTTGAAGATGAGTGAACGTTGGCCCACCTTTGCAACCACTGGGAAGGCCTCCTAGCCTCACCCCGTCGCTGACAGAACCACGCGTCATGCAGCAGAAAACGGTGGCCCCATCAGGGGTGCCAGTCAAGAGCAGGCGGTGGCCTTGGGCTCCTGCGCCGAGGCTCGAGGAGCAGGGTTCGAGCAGACGCAGTCGAGGGAAGGGGCAGGAGGCTCCGAGCGCACACGGATGAAACACCTCATGCCTGCCCATCCGTTTCGGACCCACCGGAACTCGTGGCCCCTGGCGGGTTGGCAAACCCGCGGAGGAGGGGGCAAACCGTCGCGCCCACCACAAGGGATGACTCCCGAGTGGTGGGTCCAGTTCATAGGAGGCTCCCGCAGGGCGCCATTGCACCAGGGGGAGGAAAGGAGAGAAAAAGAGGGCCCCGCCTCCACCTGCGGGTCGCAGGCGCCTTATCGCGAGGGGGGGGGGGCGGGCGGAGGGGGAAGAGGAGGGGCGGGGTTTGGCAGCAAGCTCGGGGGCCCTGTCCAGGACCTCGGATCCCTTGGCAGCTCTGGCGGCGAGGAGGAGGAGGAGGAGGAGGAGGAGGAGGAGGAGGAGGAGGAGGAGGAGGAGGAGGAGGAGGAGGAGGAGGAGGAGGAGGCGGAGGAGGAGGAGGAGGAGGAGGAGGTGGGGGAGGAGGAACAGGAGGAGGAGGAGGAGGAGGAGGAGGAGGAGAAGGATGAGGAGGAGGAGGAGGAGGAGGAGGGGGAGGAGGGGGAGGAGGGGACGGGGAGTGGAGGCGATAGGAGGTCCGCTGTCAGCCACATCAGCGGCTGTGTCTCGCATTCGACCGCCTGTTCATCCAACGGTGTCTTTTATCCGCACCGCCCACAGCCATTAGCGCGCAACATATGGAGGATGTGGAAGAGGAAAATGTGGAGGAGAAGGAGGGAACGCAATAAGTGAAGGGGTGACGTGCTGATAATGATTCGCTTGCCCAACGGGCCAGAGGCGTGATAAGATCTTCGGTAACAAGTTAACAATATTTCAAATTCGCGCGCGCGTGGCAGTACCCCAAGCGATGCCTGGCCGATGCCCAGCCGATTCCCCCGGGGCGCTCCAGGAGCGCGCCAAGGGGGCGCCGGGACGCCCCCTACACGGCCCAAGAGGCCCCAAGTCGCCGAAAGATCGTTCCAAGACGCTCAAGAAACAAACATCGCCCCATTCCCTTCAGAAAACGTGCATTTTTCGTATGTGCGACGTTTCTTGTCTTTTCGGCTTTCCAACGTTCCGAGACCGCCCAAGAGGCCCCCAAGACCGCCCCAAGACGGCCCAAGAAGCTTTCAAGAGGGCCCCGAGACGGCCCAATATGGCCCCAAGACAGCCCAAGATGCGTTCAAGATGGCCCAAGAGGGCTCCAAAACGGCTCCAAGAGAGGCCCAAGACGGGGACCAGGAACCGAACAATCCAGCTTTCAGCTCCAAGAGGCCCCCAGGAGGCCCCAAGAGGCCCCCAAGAGGCCCCAAGGGGTCCCCAAGAGGCACCCCGCGAAGCCTCAAGAGGCCCCCAAGAGGCCCCAACACGGCCCCCAAGAGGTCTTAAAACTGCCTCCCAGAAACCCTCTAGAGGCCCCAACACGGCCCCCAAGCGGCGAGGCAGTATGGGCCGGCGGAATTAGCAAAGCGATTAATAAGAGAAGGGGTGGCGTGCTGATAGTGTTGCCCATCATGTTACCGCTGATGTTACTGATGCTGATCATGGCCATGATGTAGTAGGGTCAGAGTGTTGAGGTCGGCCGAAGAACAAGATGGGAAGAGGAGGGAGGAACAGGGATTAATGGGGCGAGGCGAATGCAGATGCGGAGACAAAGCGAAGATGATGAGGACCAGGAGAAGGAGGACGATTCTCTCAACATCAGCGCACCTGCCAATATGTACAACAGGGAGGGCGCCGCCTCCTCCCTGAGAGGCGACCAGCACCAAAAACAGACATTGGCCAAAGAAGAGCTCTGGGAGACCGCGAGGTGCGCGACTCTGCAAAAAAAAGCCACCCAAAGCAGCGCGACGGTGGACGTCGCGGGCTGCTGAGGGGGGACTCACGCCAGAGATTTGGACACGGCCAAAGACGGCGAGCGGTAGAAAAACAAACTGGCCGCCAGTCCCTCGGAGCCGCGGAGACCACCGTCGCCCGGGGCCCCTGTTGGCCCCTGAGGCGCACGCGCACTGTGGTGGCGCTCGAGGTCAGTTTCGCCATCTGCTACTTGCGCCACCCAGTAGCGCCAGGAAGCGGGGGGCACAGCAACAACACGTCCTGTCTGGCGCGCCACAGGATGCAGGCGCCAGAGGACGGAGGACAAGGACAAACGCCGAGCCTGTATCGCGCCCCCCTCGCCGCAAGCTGGGCACGAGACCTGCGCGGCCAGAAGGTGCAGTCAGCAGGCTGGGCAGTGCTGCCCCGGACGCAGCGCCAGGGGCAGCGCGAGAAACTTAAAGTACGGAGGATAAAACATCAGATCGATCCGAGCTGCCATCATCGTTGCCGTTCCCAGCAGCACTGGGCCCTGCCGCTTCTGGAAGGCGCAGGGCGGCTCTGACTGCCCCGATCTCTTCCCCGCCTTCGCGAAGCCCGCGGCGAGGAATCGGTTACTGAACAGGTTCAGGATCATAATCGGAAACGACTTGGAAAAAGTCTTGGGCCCATGGGCTCATTCGAGTTACATCTGCTCTCGTCGGATGCTGGCCAGCAAGCGCACATTATGTATAACACCTGCCTTGACCGACGGCTTTTTCTCCGGGGCCCCCTATCCCGAAGAAACGGCGCACAAGTGGGCAGAAGACCCCTGACTTGTTCCCCAGTGGTGTAACACTTGCAGCACGCGCAGACGCGCAGGGAGCTGCGGTCGCTGGTATGCAACAGAACAACAGAAGCAAGCGTATGGCGACGTACTTCTCGAAGCTCTGGCGCGTCCATTCCACGGATGCCCGTGCCTGGTCCGCCGTGACATATGCCGGGCTCTGGCTGCGCAACCGCTCTGGAAGCTCGGAAGCATCTCTCGCACTGTCAGAACCGCCCCACCCAACTCCAAACGTGACCCACGATAGGAGATGCTTTCTCGGTCGGGCGCTTCTCAAGCGGAGCTTCGGATACACTTAACTCGGCAAGAGCGGCAGTAGCGCAGCAGAGAGGGCGCACACAAGCTTTGACACGCAGGGTCTGCAGTCTAACCGTTGCTGTTGCTGATCGGATGCTTCGGGGGCGGCGGCTAGCACCGATTTTCACCAAACCATCAGCATGGTCATTGCCTAACTATCATGGTGCTTCTGGGTGCCTGTTAGATCAGAGTTGTCCTGCTGGTGGCCTTTCCATTTCGTGAGTGACTGAAGGCCTCCTTCCAGGAACAGGAAGTAACCGCTGTACGGCCGCTTGTAGGACAGCCGTTCTCTACATGGAAGATTAGACTGGCGAGCAACGTTTCACCACTCCGTCGACACACACACATATATATATATATATATATATAAGGGGTCTGAGGGATGGAAGAACCATGGCGGGGCATTGCCATGGCAGAGGGCCTCGTGCCCCCCCCGAAAATAACATGAGGAATCCCGCTTCTGGGCAACTCTAGGACCGAGCTCCTGAAACATGAGCCATCTATAAAGCAATCGCCTCTGCGAGTCCTATCTGCCTGCGGGGCCCCAACGGCCCGCGCTACCTCAAGTCCTTGTTGGGCCTCGGGAGCTGGTCTCGGGGACGTGTCGCCTGTGTGTGTGTGTGTGTGTGTGTGTGGAAAAAAGGGCATCTGGCGAACAGCAAGGGCTCCTCGGGGTCCTTGCAGTTCACCTCGGAAGACTTGGGCTTCTCTTCCTCTGGGACCTTCTCGGGGATGCCGTCGCGTTCAGCATGGCGCGCTGGGCGCAGCCATGACCTATGCGCCAGCGGGCCCTCTCCTGATTCGCGTTGGCTGCGCGTCGTGGTGACTTGGTATCCTTCGCTGGCGGCGCGCGCTCGAGTCCAGGTGCCGCCGAGCCCCATGGAACGGACGACATGTCTTGGCGGCGCAATGAAATCTTTCGAAGCAAGTTGGGCGCGAATCCGATCAGAACAAAGTCGCCGTCTCTCCAGAAACCGAAATGCTGCCGCGCGCAAAGTCCTCCTCGCGAAAGCGGGGGGCAGACGGTCAGCAAAAAGGAATCGCCGAAGTCGTCGACTAGCTCCACGAAAAGATCCAGTCTCCAATTCATTCTCTGCGTTGATTGAAAGCTTCATCGCTGAGGGGGGGGACAGAAACGCCCCTCCATCCTTTGACCTCCTTCCTTCCTTCGAACGCAGTCTCCCGCCCAGGCCTGGGCTCGGGGAGAAAGATTCAGTGGGGGTGCGATTGTTTGACAAATCAAGACCTCCTTCGAGCATCTCGCAATGGGGCTGGCTCCAGCATGATCTGTTGGATCCGTCCTCCCGCGCGCGGCTGTCGCGTGGCGCTGTCGGCTCGTCGTGCTGTGGCTAGTTCAAGATCGGGGAAGCCCCTGGACTCCGACTCGTAGGGGGCTCCTGGAACGGTGGCCTGAGACATGGAGCTTCCTCGCAAACCTGCCCGGGGCCGACGCGTGTTTTTTCGAGCGACAATCTTTTGCTGTAGATTCCTCCTTGCGAACTAGAACTTTCACGCCGCGGCGGCCTGCTCGCAGGTCCTGCGCGGGCGCCTCCAGCTCTGAGGTTGACGGCGGACTGCGCGGGAGGGCCAACTAGATCTCCAATCTGCCAGCGAATCGAATTGGCCACCCTCTGGTTTGATGGAAAGGTTAGCTTTGTCCATGGAAATGCTGCTGCCCATCTCCCCCCTGCCTCGGGCCTGGAAAGGTTAGATTTGTCCCTGGAAATGCTCGATGACGCTCGGGCCTTCGGCGGTGGCTTCCACTGCCTCCTGAGCAGATCCTTTGGCCGAGATGCCGTCGCCACCTATGAGCGCGCCCAGGCGAAGGCCCAGCGCCGCCGGGGCCAGGGCGCCGTCGATCGGGAGAACCAAAAAAATGCGGGTACATGTGGTAGCGATAGAGCACCTCGCTACCGCTCCGTTCGTTGCCCACATGTGTCCATTCAATATGCTGCCGATGCAGGGGTAGCGAGGGCTGCTGAAAACGGGGGGGGGGGGGGGGGCATGGCGGGCTAGCGGCAGCGGAGGTCCAACCTGCGCGCACCTGGAGAACAGCGTGTCAGAGTGTGCCAGATCATAGGTTCAGCGCGCATCCCATAATGGCGTCGCTGCCACCTTGCGCGAAGAGCATGCCGCCCCTGAGCGAAACATGGTCGCCGCGCTGCATCTGAAGCTGCTGTGGAGCCGCTGCCGGCCAACTATCTCCCGCCAGCAGCTGCCCCCCCCCGACTGCGCGCAGAGACTTCTCCCGCGAAGTCCCCGGAGTCTGTGGCTAGTAGCAAATATTCAGATAAATCTAAATCCGCCTGCACGTTTCCCCTAGAGAGCTGTAGGGCCCACCTGAAACTGCCGGGGTATACATCCGGATCCCCCCCAAACCGAAAACATCGACCTTGAGGCCCCCAAGGCTGGATCGCCCAGTCTGGCATAATGCTTCGCGTGGGAACCATCTACTGAGATTGCTGTGTGCTCCGCGTACTTTCGGCTGCCGAGCGCAAGCTGTCTGGTTCCAAGATTGGCGGGCTCGGCAGCGGCTCGAACCAATCGGGGATGGTCGGCGGGGCGAACGCGGCCTCCCACAGACCAGCAAAGCGAGCGGCCTCAGACTCTAGCAGCGAGAGCGGATCAACCATATTATTACCTCACGAGCTAATCGTGGTCGGTGGGGCCCATAGTTGAGCCTCTTTGATGGCGGCGGGGGCCCTGCGAACCCCTCTGTCGACGTTGTGAAAGATGGGCGTTTTCCACGCCTTGGATGGCGCCGCTCTCGCCCGAGCCGAGAGAACCTGCAGCGCCGTGCGCCATGTTAGAAAGGAACTCCTCCATCTCCTCCCGATCCTGCATGGCCCCAGAGCTACCCGGGAATTGTTCGATCTCATTGTGCCAGTTCCCGAAAGCCCCAAACTGTTTAGCGATGAGCTGTGCGAGGGGGTCCTGTGGCATCTTAGCGAGGGACTTGTAGTGCTCAGGGTGCGTGTCATCTGGCGTGAGAGGACCTGCCCGAACTTGGGAACCAGTCGCTTGGCCGCGACACCAAGGCAGTCCGAGGGCCCCGGCTAAGTATTTCTATGCAGTGTGACCCAATTGAGTTTCGAGATCTTGCCCCTGCACTCTATGCGTGGGAGGTCGAACTGGCGCGAATGGATGATCTCCCGCTCCGCACAATCGGCCCACTTCTGATACAGGCTGGCGAGCTCATTCTGCGCAACAGATGAGTCTCCAGAGCTAACGCAATCTGCCAAACGTTGGGCTGCAAGCTCGATGTTCACCCGCTCTCTGGGCGGCTCGCGCACTGCGCCGCTTGCCAGATGAACTAGAAGAGGCGGGGGCTTCCTAAAGGCTAGCCATTGAAGGCTTCCCAATTGGGAATAAACCGTGCCACCGACAGGGTAGTGCTGCGACAAGCAGGATGTGAGATCGGCGCTGACCTCCTTCGAACCTTTCGCAATGCCACCTGCCATGATAGAAACGAACACGCATCAACATATCCATTGAACATTGCCAGGGCAAACACGCGCTGTCCACGAAGACGTCCACGGACCCCAGATTTCTCGAGGACCTCTGGCAACGTGTTGAACTCACCTCCAATGGTTGAAGAAAGACAGATATTTTCCACGAAAACTGAAAACTTCCCGAGGATCGCGTTGTTGGCCTCCGACAGGTCTTGACAATGGTGCGGGTAGACGCTGCAAACCGCCGCGTAGCAGGCCTCGAAAATGAGCGATGGCACAGGCTGCTCGATGCTCGTGAATGGCGATCCGGGAGCTGGCAGTGAACATGCCCAACCAATCCCGAGCTGAGATGCCGACTCCCGCCGACGAAAAATCGGCATCCGTGTGACTGGCAAGGGCGAAGAGCGCATGCCAGCCCTGCTTGCGTGACCAATCCTTCGCAGAGCCCAATGCGTCCTGCCAGTGGAAGCGATGCTCTTGGAGGAGGATGGCAGTAGCATAAGGCTGCGGGAGACAAAGCTGGAAAGAAACCCAGCAGGTGGTATTAACAGTCTCTGCTACGAATGAATGTGGTGCTTGTCTACAGTTTGGACGAGGAAAATCAATACCGGAATGTCCCAAGGCGGCCGATCGACATTCTGTACGGGTGCTCCCCGAGGAACCAGCACCAGAGTAAGCCAATGCAGGCCCCGACCCCTTCAAACTTACTCCTGGGCCCAGCTGGGTACTGGGACCAAAGCTGTGTGGGAAGTGACATCTTGGCCTCCCTACTTGCGCATTCGCCTGCGACTCGGGCACGTGGCCTGAGCCTCTAGGCAGGCGCGGGGGCAGAGGGGGTCCACATTCTTCTTGCGTGAAGCGGTGGCCTCACGCGCGCGGTCCCGAACATTTGTCCACCTGGCGCGGCAGGTCCGGCTTGTCCGTCAGCGGCCGCTCGCGCTGGTGGTTCGCGTCCTCCTGCAGGGGCGCCCTCTGGACTAGCAGCTGCGTTTGGACCACAGCTTGCAAGCCGATCGACTGGTAGCTCCTGGGCCTGGCACTGCACCGCCGCCAGCGTCGCACAGCGGGTGACGTGCTACTGGTGGGCTGTCCTGGTCTCGTTGATCTTCTCGACCGCTGGGCGAGAAGGGCATGGATCCATGGGGAGAAGATGCGCATTATAGGAAAACGTGAACGAATGATGATAAGGCGGCGGATGATGACACTGATGACGAATAGGACGAATATTATGATGACCGTGGGGACTTTGACATCACATTAGAAAGCAATCCTTGTGGCGGCGGAGCATACCATGGAAACAACGACACGCATGAAGACGAACAAACGTGCATCTTGTATGTCCCACATTCGTGCGGTCTTTAATCCCGACCCCTCTCTGGACACCTGCGAAACCCCTCCGCCAAGAGCCCAAAAGAACCCGGAAACCGCCCGATGGAAACCCTCCTCGCCATTCCCATGGACCCGACGCCTTGTTCGCTCCGGTGCGGGGCCCCCAGAAGTCCCGACCCCAATGGCCGATGTTTCATCCTGGGTGATCTTGCTACGGCCCATTTGTCGTTGCAAGGGCACCCAGCGGCTGAAAAAACGGCGAGGAGCCTCCGCACTGCTTTTGCTGAGTGCGCTGGAGGTCTGGGCCCTCTTCGGCTTTCCGACCCTACTTCGGGCTCCAAGCGGCCGCTCGGAGCGACGCGTGCCTCCCCGGAGAGCCCTCGACTAGGCGCAGCTGATGAAAGCCGACCCGAGCCTTGGAAACCTCCGATAGCCTCCGAGAGCTAGAGAGAGCCTGGGACACACACCGCCCTTCTTTTTTGTTGGCTGTTGGCTGTTGGCTGTGTTTGTTTTTGTTGTTGTTGTTGTTGTCATTGCGTTTGTTTTTGCTGTTGTCGTTGTTGTTGTCGTTGTTGCTGCTGCTGTTGTTGTTATTGTTGAACATTATTAATTCTAAAGAATAATTA
The DNA here is from genome assembly GCA_963575745.1 of Prorocentrum cordatum. Classification (NCBI taxonomy): domain Eukaryota; class Dinophyceae; order Prorocentrales; family Prorocentraceae; genus Prorocentrum; species Prorocentrum cordatum. The sequence continues at coordinate 115,838 of CAUYUJ010018453.1, forward strand.
TTGTTGGGCCCCCTGGTGCACGCCCCCCCCCCCGCGCCTAGGCCGCAGCCACATTTTCATAATTTTCGTGAGGAAGTCTCAGGTAAAACGATGTCATCCAGATCCGGTTGTTTTGTTGACGCCCGCTTTCCCTGTCAAAAAACACTATAAAATGACATGTCTTGTTCTAACATAACCAAACTTCAAGAATCCTTTGCAAAAAATGACACGAAGTGCACACTCGCGCGCGCAAGATGAAATCCTTCCAAAACCTTAGTTTTCGTAGCGATTTTAACATACAAACATGAAAAACCCAATGGTTTTTCAAAAAAAAAGTTTCAACAAATCATCTTGCGCGCTCTTGCGGATTTCTGAGGAAACCCAATATTTTTTCAACATTTTGTCAAACGGGCTCTTGCGAGCAACTTTTTCACGTGCTTCGAACTTCTGCAACAACGGTTGCGCGCATGCCAGGGCCATCATCCCTGTCAAATAATACCATATTGGACACATTCGTTTTTTCTTCGCGCGCGCACGCCGTCGTCGTCGGCCGCGGGGCCCTGAATAGTAGCCACGGTCGTCCGCATGCCACGAAGTGAAGTGTCCGAACGTCATAGGGCGGGAAGCTGGGTGTGGGTGGTGGCGAAGAGTCGTATGGAAATTTGGTAGAGCTTGAACCGGCCCCCCCACAAAGTGGGGGTATTGCCCGCCTCCTATGAAAACCCTGGCACTGGTGAGAACGGAGTGTCCCCAGTCTTAAATGATTGTTGTTGTTGTTGTCTCTGTCTTTGTCGTTATTGTTGGTGCTGCTGCTGTTGTTGTGGTTGTGGCTGTTGTTGTTGTTGATGATGAACTCTCACTTCTAACTAATAATTATTGTTGACCTCTCCCCTCCGATACACGTTGCATTTTCAACTGGAATGCCCAGGTCGGGCGGGGCTCGCACCCTATTCTTTATCAAGGAAAGCTGGGTGTCACCAAACTCCGTTGTTGGGCCCCGAACTACAACAATAACGGCTCCCGCTAGATTCTTCCTCACAGATTATTTCAACATTGCCCTCTCGCGCGCAAGTCCCCACAAGTTGTGCATGAATCGCGCTTTCGCGTGGGACTTCCTTGCAATGTATTCAGGCGCCGCGGCCTCGATACTCAGGGATCGCGCGCTCGCTTTGGCCTTTCTCACGATTTACGTAGGAATCGCGTTATCGCTCGAGCTCTCCTCGCGACTCATGCAATACTCGCGCTTCAACAGCAAGCCTTCTCGACCTGGCCGCTTGGGCCCGCCTTCCCGACCCGCCCGTTAGGGTCGATTCTATCCGTCCGATGGGCCCGTCTGGTTCTGCCACGTGTTTTCTGCTGTTAACCCCCATCCTGCTAATCCCGTGCTCCATCCTTTTTCCTCCCCCTTCCATCCGTTCTCTATTCCCCTGTTTCAGGTCCTGCGCCAGTCAGACGCGGCAGGTATGGAAGGTATGCCCCCAGGGGTGTCAGATCGAAGACGAAGAGGGCGGGTACCGAGGGTTGGGGGGATTCGTTTTGAATGGTACGCGAGCGTGTAAGAGCGAACGCTCTTAATACTATTGCTGGGTTCTCAGAACTAAGCTAGACATAGGGTTGATCCCCCCTCTGATAACCACTACATTTTTACATTAAAATGCTTCTCGCGGGGCTCGCACCTTTTTTTCTCCTCACAAAGGAAAACGAAGTGTTACCCAGCTGTGCCCCTGGCCCCCGGTTTACAACACACACGGCACCCGCCTGATATTTCCTTACAATTTATTGCAAAATCGCCCTCTCGCGCGGGACTTTCTCACAATGTATAAAGTAATCGCGCTCTCGCGTGGAACCTCGCCACAATGTATTATCCAAGTAGGCTTTCGATATCGGAGTCCTAGCTCAAACCCTACTACTTGGTCCGTTGCTACCCCTAATTCCTATGCCCCCCAATTCCTATGGCTATGCCTATGCCTATGCCTCCCCCTTACCTCCAATGCCTACGCCTATGCCTATACCTGCTTACTTGCTTGCTTGCTTGCTTGCTTGCACGCTTGCTTGCTTGGTTGCTTGCTTGCTTGCTGAATTGCGGATTCCAAGCATGCTTGATTCCTCTGGTTCTTTTTTTTTGAGTCGCGTAATCTATTTGGAGACAACGCTCTCTGATATTCAAACGCCGCGCCCTCTACTCTCAGGAATCACGCTCTGGTTGTGGATTTCCTAACGATGGGAATCGCGCTATCGCTCGAGACCTCCTCGCGATTCATGCAGGACGCACGCTTCAGCAACCCGCCTGCCCCTTGTCCCCTCCTTCCATCCGTTTATCTTCCCGTGCCTCAGGGGCTGCACGGAATACACGCGCCTTCAAGGGGGTACAATCGAAGACGAAGAGGGCGGGTCTCGAGGGTTTGGGATATACGTGCTGAATGGCATGCGAGCAGATAAGAGCGAACATTCTTAAAATCATTGTTGTCGTCGTCGTTGTTGAATACTCCTTTATCAAAAATGGTTGTTGATCTCCGGAAGCGGTTCCGCGCGCTCTCGCCTCGACGCCGGCCACATTTCCTTTGAGAACGAGGCTCCCGCGCAAGCGTTGGTTTGAGTCTAGATGTGGGCCCTTGGAGGCCCAGCTACGACGACAACGGTTCCCGCTCGGTAGGTCCACACAGTTTACCCCGAGACACCCGCGCTCGAGACTTTTCGCAACTCAGTCAAGTTGGCGGAGGCCCAGCCACGACGACAAGGGCTCCTGCTCGACACTTCCTCACAATTTACTTCGAGAGCCCCTGGCCAGGAAGGCCCCCGAACTCAGGAACGGCGCTCTCACTCGAGACCTTCTCGTAATTCAAGCAAGTTGGTGGAGGCCCAGACACGGCGACAAGGGTTCCCGTTCGATATTTCTCCATAGGTATTCCGAGAGCCCCTGGCTAGAGAAGCCCCCGAACTCAGGAACGGCGCTCTCGCTCGAGACTTCCTCGCACTTCAGCCAGTGGCCGACAAAGAAAATATTCCCCCCGAAAGGGGGTGCAATCGAAGCCGAAGTGGACGGGAACCGGGTATACAGAATGCAAGACACGCGTGCCAGTAAGAGCGAACAGTCTGAAAATGATTGTTGGTGTGGTCGTCGTTGTCGTTGTCGTCGTCGTCGTCGTTGTCGTTGTGATTGTGGTTGTGGTTGTGGTTGTGGTGGTGGTTGTCGTTGTTGTTGTCGTTGTCGTTGTTGTTGTCGTTGTCGTTGTTGTTGTTGCTTGTTGTTGTCGTTGTCGTTGTCGTTGTCGTTGTCGTTGTCGTTGTCGTTTTCGTTGTCGTCGTTGTTGTTTGTTGTTGTTGTTGTTGTTGTTGTTGTTGTTGTTGTTGTTGTTGTTCTTGTTGTTCTTGTTGTTGTATTGTAATTATTTGTTGACTCTTGCCGCTCGGAAGCCGTCGAGGCCTCGACTGTCGCGCGCGCGAGGCCGGCCCGATCGGCGGGGCCTGGTGGCGGTCGTCCCCACGGCCAGCAGGGCCCTCCCGGCCGCCGCGTGCTCCCCAAGCCTCGCCGCGGTGCTCTCGCTGAGGAACAGCCTCGGGCATCGCAGGGCGCGGGCGGGCGAGGGGGGAGGAGGAGGGAGGAGGAGGGAGGAGGAGGAGGAGGAGGAGGAGGAGGAGGAGGAGGAGGAGGAGGAGGAGGAGGAGGAGGAGGAGGAGGAGGAGGAGGAGGAGGAGGAGCGATCCCAGGCCCCATCGGGTTATGAACAAAGCGCGCAGGCTTTTCCCTATTTTCGGCCCTGCGGGGCCCTCGCCGGGCCTCGGGGCCGTCCAAAAACGATTCGGGATGAGAAGCCGGTCCCGGGGAATGAGTCGAGACCGCTGGGGGTCGACGTGATGACAAAAATCATGACGTCGGGGGTCTGGGATTGTCGCGGCTTCCTCCTCCCCGTCCTCCTCTCGCTTCTCGTCTTCCTCTCACTTCTCGCTCTCCCACCTTCCCCTGTACTGCTTCTTGTCCTTGTCCCCCTCTCGCTTGGCGCCCTTCCCTGTGCTCCTGCGCCTCCCCCACGGAGAAGGAGCAGGAGGATGGAGGGGGGCAGGATGACGTTTGTGTAGAGGTCTCGCAGATGGGGTCGGCGTAGATGGGGTGGGAGGATCGTTCCGCATCGCCAGCGCATCGTAGACTCTTTGGCGAAGTCGGCGATGTGTCGGTACCCCCGGCGTGGAGAAAATCAGGCTCCATATGGAGACGCATCGCCGATGTATCGGCGATGCGACCCATATACTCGGACTTAATGCTGGGGACCTGGGGATTGGAAAAAGAGGATCGGAATTCGAGGTCTTAGGGCGCTTTGTCTCGCCCTTCCTGGTTCCTCGAACGCCCTGCCCTCGTTGCCACGGCCAGACTCGCCTCCAAATTCCGGTCAAAACGCACCACTGAACAAGTCCAAAGATCCATTCAGGAACCCAGAACCCAGACTCCCTCACGTCGTGAAGAAATCGCGACGGGAACTCCTTCGCAATTTTTGGCATCTGGAAGACCTTGCCGGGCTCCGAGGCCGTCAACAAAGAACATACTCCAATGCACGGTGTCACCTCCATTATTCATGCAAACTCCCATCCGCAACTTGTTGGTAAAATGCAACTGGCGTAATGACGCGATAAACTTTCCCGTGCTGATCCATAACCTGGGCGGGCGTGCTCTTTTGATGATGGTGGCGGTGACGCCGAGGGCGACGGCAACGACGACGACGATGAGGATGAGGATGAGGATGATAATGATGATGAAGCTGCTGATGATGATGATGATGATGATGATGATGATGATGATGATGATGATGATGGCGACGGTGGGAGGACGACGACAATGAAGTTGATGCAGGTGATGGCGATGACGGTGGCAATGATGACGCTGGCGATGATGATAACGATGGTGCTGAGGGCGACGACAAGGACGACGACGATCTTGACTACGGCGATGGATATGATGATGGCGACGATGGTGATGGTAATGAAGATGACTGTGATGACAGTGGCAATGACGACGCCGCCGATCATGATGTAATAGTGTGCTAGTGCAGATGATGAGGAAGTGCGCGCGCACATAACTCTACACCTGCTGATACTCGTCTGATGGAACAACCATTGCTTTTGCTGATCTGCTTGAACCTCTCTTTGTTGGACTGCTCCGGCAGATGCATCGGTTTTGCAGGGTCTTCGACGTGCGCGCGCACGGTTACGCGAGCGTATGGCCCGCATGGTTTTGTTTGGCAGAGCTGGCGGGTGTGCAATGCTTGGCGAGTGACTTCGGCATGTGCGCTTGTGCGGCCCGCAGTGGCAGTTTTAATAATATTGAGAGGCATTGCGTTTCAAGATGATTCCAGTGAGTGCGGGCGCAAACAGACATATGTAATAACAGCACGCTGCTTCTGACACGCGTTGTTTAACACTCGTGCAGGCTTTGGATGGATTTCCAACTGTGCGCGCTCTTGCCAAATATTGGTCGCTGAAGGATTTTTGAACTTAGGGCCAGCATGCTTTACTGCAGATTTTCTTTCTGAAGGCTTTGTTGTGCTGGAGGCAAGCATTTTGATCTGCCTTCAGTGGGGGGCGCGAAGTATGGGGAACACCCATCTGCCCAAACGGCGGCGACGGCGGACAAAAGACTGGCATCCAGATTCAGTTCGCTGGAGCACAAGAGCTCTATCGAGTAATCACTCTTTGACGGATGATAGATGCACTTCGTGAAGTGCTTGCTGAGTTGCGCTGCGCTGTGCACGTGTGCAGAATATCGAAACGGTGAAGATGATCAGGATACGGAGGGAGGAGGAAACGATTCGTAACGATGACGATGGAGGGGCCAGGGTAAGGAAGGGGAGGAGAAGGAGCAGGAGCAGGAGCAGGAGGAGGAGGAGGAAGAGGAGGAGGAGGGGGAGGAGCACGCGGACGAGGAGGAGGAGGGGGAGCATCAGGAGGAGGAGGAGGAAGAGGAGGAGAAGGGAGAGGAGGAGGAGGAGGAGGAGGAGGAGGAGGAGGAGGAGGCGGAGGAGGAGGAATAGAGAGGATGCTAATGAGGATGAGGATGAGATGCACGAGCAGTATCAGAAATCATTCCTTGGATAAGGAGACGGAGGAGCGAGGGAGGGAGGGAGGATCAGAAACATGGGAAGGTAGTTCTTGCAAGCTACCGAACACAGTCCAACAACATACCAATGCTTCTGGATGCTTTTCTAATGTTCCCTGGCGCGCGGGATAAATGATTAAACGCATTAAGATGATGCTACGGATTCTGACACAACGAAGAGGACAACGAGGGAGAGATACAGTTAAAACAACACCGAGGACGAAACGAGACATGATACTGAGGGACAGAAGGCAGATGAGAGTGATGAGGGGATGATGCGGAGGAACAAGAGGAGTCTAAGGGAGGATATGGGGGTATTGGGGAAGGGGAGATGGTAATGGTATGGAGGATGGGGAGGATCAGATCACATCGGACTCGGCATTGCACTTTTGTCCCATGGTGCAATCTACCAGCACTACGTGCTCGAGCGGGGGGGGGAGGAGGAACATGATGACTACGAACAGTGCCAGAGGAGGTGGATGAGGAGAAAGAGGAGGAGATTGAGGAGAAAGGTAAAATGATGAGGATTAGGAGGGGGCGGTGAGGATGAGAAGGAAGGACATCATTGCGAAACCCGAGTGCCTCCCTCCGAACGCTCGTACGCCAAAGGGGCCCCCTTTTGTAGCCGCTGGACCAATGGTGGCCAGTTCGGAGACTTCAGAACACGGACAGCACGCCTCTCGCTGCCCCTGTTCATCTTGAGCTAAGCAGCAAGCAAGTGGTAAGCATGGCCACAGCATAAGCAAGGCGCCCTCGGATAGCTGCTCCAGTGACGACAGGGGCAAGCGCATCCCAACGCATAAGATTCGTGGCAGCATAGCGGTGTGGCCTCCCGCGGTGATGCGAAAAACGCGTGGCCGTGGCTTGTGCCACACCTGGCGCGGAAACACCTGCCAGACACCGCTGTGTCACATGGGGGGTGCGGCGACCTACTTGAGCCACGAAGAGAAGCCACGTTGCGCTGTGGCTTACGCGGGCCGCGAACGCGGCACGCTACATTGGAAACAAAGACGCGCACGCGCGACCTTACGCGGGCAACTTACGCGCGAATGTCCGCGCAATCGAATCAGTTTTTCTCCGTCGCTCGCTTGATTGTTTGGACATACAGTCGAACATATGATCAAATACATCATTCTTTGAGACACCCAGGCCAGTTTTCCAGCCTCTCTTCGCACAGCCTGGGCCAACTTTTCTGTTTGCGCTGGATAGACGCACGTGCTTAAGAATCTGGGCCAGCTGCCCAACAATGTCGTCAAGAAACGTTGGCCCAGCTTCTCGGGAGGAGGTCTCTCAACGACGACGACGACGACATTGACGACGACGAAGACGACGGTGACGACTGCTCGTCCGTAGCACACCCTACGGGTGGCATGAAAGAACTCAGTACGCTGCCACCTGGTCAAGGGACGATGCGCCCGAGGCTGAGACGGCGCGGGAGATCCTCGCGCTCTTCCCTCGGGTGGAACCGGCTGCCGAAGGATCACGCATCGAGCAGGCAGATGAGGGAGGAGGGAGGATGAGGGTAGGGAAGGCCCCTTGCGTTCCAGCATCGCGCATCGAGCAGCATAGAGCAGCCCCCTGCGTTACAGCATCGAGCAGACACCTGCGTCGAGCAGCATCGAGCAGCCCCCTGCGTTCCAGCAGCGAGCAGCCAGATGAGGGAGGATGGAGGATGAGGGTAGGGAAGGATGAAACGCCACTATCCCAGGAAAACTGCGCCTCGTCCCGACTCCTCAGGGGTGGGAAGAGCAGGAATAGGACGAAAGGCATCGCGTCGATCCCAGAGGAGGGAGGAGGAGGGAGGAGGAGGAGGAGGAGGAGGAGGAGGAGGAGGAGGAGGACGAGGAGGAGGAATTGGGACTGGAATGAAACCTTTGACGAAGTCAGATCAAACCGCTTCAGATCTGACAGCCAGCTCCTTCGGCCTCAAGCCCCGCCGACCCCTGTCAAGGCATTCCTTGCGCCTCTTGCTTGTAACACTGGGATCACAGGGTTTGCTCAGCTCGCGAACCTGAGACTGCCCGAAACAAACACACAGGAAGAGGAGGAGGAAGACGAGGAGGAAGGAGGGCGGGAGTGATGGAAAGAGAACAACAGAAAGCGGGTGAGAGAGAGAGAGAGAGAGAGAGAGAGCAAGAGATACCAAGACAGAACAACCGTTTTTTCAGCGCCGCACCTCCCCGTGCCCCCCATCTCAGGGCTGTGCAGTCCTTCCGGAACTCGAGGAGCTGCTGCCGCCGGCCATCCTGTCCCACCACGCGCCTTCTGGCACGAGGGAAAAAACAGGCCCACAGAGGCCGCGAGGCATCCAAAAACCTCGACCCTCGACCGCCGACTCTCTCGAGCCCCCCCCCGCCCCGCCCCCGCCCAGACCTCCGACGGGCTCATCTTCTTGCCCCGCGGGCCCCCAAAGGTCGGCCCCCCGAGGCCAAAGCTCACCGACGCCGGGGCCCCCGGGGGCTGGGACACATCGAGCGCGACCTGCCTCTCGCCATCGCCCGGACGTCCATTCCCTGTGCTTTTTTCGGCTTCGTGCGTGGTTTCTTCGTCAAATGATCAAGGGTGCTCCTCGATGGCCCTCGCCAAGGCTTCTGAGATTCGCGGCATCTGGAAGCAACTTTCGGGCCCCGGGCGCCTCGAACAGCGGCCCGCGACGACAACACAAGTCTGATTTCGGGACGCGGGAAACGGATCGGGATCCCCGAGGCTCGAGAGCTCGGGACGGGCCCTGGACCCGGGGCTCTGAGGGGAAGCGAGAAGGGGGGCCAGCAGAAGGGGGGAAACATCGACCTGGAATCGGCGACACATCGCCGACAGATCGGCGATAAGCCCTCGATGGCGAATCTGCACGCTCCTGGGCGGTGGGGCCCTCGACGCCCCGTCGGCGATCAGTGGGCGATGGGGGGTCGATGCGTCTCCCCCTACGCTTACACGTCGTTAATTTCTAATCGTGCTCATTTCTAATGGTGCTCGTTTCTAATTGTTCCTGGCCTCCTAGTGGCCAGGAAGAGGCCCAGGATGGAACAATTAGAATGAACGGATCTTGCCCCCCGAAATCAAGGAGCCTTCGAATAATCAGAAATGAACAATGTGCATCCCGCCCTATCGTTGCCCCCGAGGTTTTCTCAAGGCCTGGTTTCCGTCAGTGAGCCGTCCGTGGACGGCCCCGGGGCCGCGTTTATTGAAGGGGCCCTGGGACACAGAAATAAATAGACACACATAACAGGATCCCCTTGATTTATTCCAATATGTTCTGGCTGTTTGTCTTCCCCCCCACTTCCCATACTTTCCCATATTTTCCTGGGCATCGACGATCGTTTGTGCCTGTGTGTGTTTTTTCCCCTCCTGGTACAAGCGGAGACTCCGATCAACTGCGGCCGTGGGCCGAGAGCCCCCGCCTCCGTTCTTCGCTCCCCCCCCCCCCGCCGGGCACGGCACCGCCCCGGCCTGGAGCACCCGTGCTTTAAGTCGGGCCTGTCCCCATGCAGGGGGATTTCGGGCGAAAAACTAAAAATAGTCAAAAAATACCCCCGCATGGATGAACAGTCTGCAAAAGATCGTCCCCAAACAATTTTTTGACCATTTTTGAATTTTCCTCCTGTAGAGGGACAGGCCCGACTTCACCCTGGTTCCCGGGTGCGCTTGCTGGCGGCGGAACGCGCCCCCAGACTCGGGGGCGCGCAAGCATGGATTAGCGAGCCATGGATTTGGCGCGCGGTCGCCAAATCCATCGATTGGGCCCTCCCCAAAAAGGGGCCGGTGCCGCCTCGTTCGGCGGCGGAAATCCGCGATTTTTGTTTGGAAGCGGGACCCGTCGCTAATCCACGACCCCTTGATCCGTGTTTGCGATCGCCTGACAGACATCTGGCGCTCCGCTTTATGAAAAGCGCGGCCCCCCGGGACCTCACGACCCAAACATGCGACGCCCCGGCTTTGTTCACGGCGCGAGCATGTCCGGGCGCCTCTCTTCCACAGGCTGGCGGCGCACACAGAGGGGCAGGAGGAAGGGGGAAGACTTCTCAGAAGGAGGCTGCTTCTTAGAAGGCGCCCTGCCCTGCATCTATAGATGTGAGGCCCGCGCCTTCAAAGAAGCAGGGGTGCTCCTGAGAAGCCCTCCCCCCTCCCCCTACTCCCTTGTGCGCGCCGCCGAGATATCTAGTGGCCCTCGGCCCATCCCGCCGCCGTGCCTGGGTTGGGGGATCGGAGTCCTCTTGGGTGAATAGAGCCTCTTGGGATACCTCGTGGGGGCTTTTTCGGATTCTTGGAGGATCCAGGGGGCCTCTTGGGGCCCCCTTCGGGGCCTCTTGGGGGCCTGCTGGCGCCGCCATGTCTGGGGACCCGTCTTTCCCAATCGGGTAACAACTGCAACGCAGGTCTTCGCAAACCCAGGTCAGCCAATCTGCGCGGCCGCCTCGCGGCCACGAGCGGCTCGCTAACCCGGGTCAGCCAAAAGGGGATTTCGCAGGATCCTGCAAGATCCGGTGCCCTGGCTGACCCCCGTTGTACGGAAAGAATGGGCACAATGCCCAACAGCAGTTCCTGTTCATTTTGAACAGGACTCGCTGTCCACGCCGCCGCGGCCTGTGTCCATTCGAGACAGAAGGCCGCCTGCCCAACAGCGGCCGCTGTTGGTTTGGGACAACATTTGTTGTACCCATTTTTTCCGTACCCATTTCACCCATTCTTTCCGTACCCCATTCTTTCCGTACCCATTCTTTCCGTACCCATTTCTTTCCGTGCCCATTCACCCGCACATTGATTTGGGCATTGTGCCCGCTCTTTCCGTACCCATTTCGGGCGTCCAAACGTTTGTATTGACCCCCGTCTCCTGAGCCCCGACCCAGGGCCGGCTTCTCACCCCCGGCCGTCTTTGGACGACCCACACAGCCCGAAGCCGGCCTCCCGAGGCCGAGCCTGGCCACCGACCGGCCGCCTCGATTCGTTCTCGCGGGTCGCCGGAGGGCGGGGGGCTCGCAGGGAGGCCCCAATACCTAAGACGAAGCCAATACGAGGACAAATTCGGGTGAGGATAGCATCGAGAATCTCTGAGACCCGGCGGCTTTGGAAGATGTCTCGGGCGCCGCGGCCTTCTCAGAGCGTTCCGGAACGCTGCGAGAGCGTTCCCGAATCGGGTGTTGCCAGAAGTGCCCCTGGCCCACAGTGTCCCAAGGAATTCCAAGGAGCCCCACACGGCCTTCAGAGCACCCCTCACGAGGCCCAGAGGGCCACAGGGGCTCCAAGGTTGAGCGGAAAATCTGAGGGCACCTTGGGCCAAGGGCACCTTCAGCAACCCCCGACAATACCCGTCGCTACAACATGTGCGCTCAAACTGAAATGCCCCGATCCTCAGATAACTTGCCCGCGCTCAATGCCGCTCGCGAGTGAAAGCTTACACAGCTTTCGCGAAGCAGGGCGAGGGGGCTATCTGCTCTGGCGTCGGGACCTGCCCATGGGCGGGGCTAGGAGACTGGGATAAATCATTCGAGTGTTCCAGAAGCTCTTGGAGCGTTCGGGAGCGCTCTGGAACGGCCGCGGCGTCCGATACATACTCCAGAATCGCCAGATCTCAGAGATCCCCGACTTGTCCTGGTCCGTTCTGGCTTCGTCTTACTCCCTTCGAAGATTGGCAGGATACCCTTTTGCAAAAACGCCCTTTAGTGAAAGCTGCCAGGGGCACTCCGCGTGCGCACGGAACCGCATTCGTAGACCCCAGCGGGGTAGCTAATCGACGTCCAAACAGCCGACTGTATCCGGCGAAGCGCACGTCGATTAGCGAAACCGACTGGGGACTGCACCTGCGCAGTCGAATGCCCATGCCGAGTCAAGGGGTGCAGATTTCCTCAGTGAACTTGTCTGGGGGGGCGTTCTTGGAGGGGGGGGGAAGAGGGGACCATGACCAAGACTGGACGCGGGAACGTACAGTCGATCTTGGTAACCGTCGACCTCCGTCAGCGTCAAGTCTTGGATCATCCTTGCGGATCGGCGACGGCCGACATGGACCATGGCCAGCATCGGTATCGACAATATCCCGCGACATCTCGGTCATGGCCCCCGTACCCTGAGATCCGACGCCTCGAAACAAATGCAACCTCGGACAAGCATCACGACCAGAGCCCTAGACCCCATCTCGGCTACACGCAAGAGTGACCCTGGGTAAGAGTGACTTTTGGTACTCGGCTTTCGGGGAGCCGCGCTGGGAACACACCCAATCGCGCACGACGCAACTATCGCATCGCATGCTCGGCGATCGGGGGACCAGAATGGGCCCGCGCCAAAAGTTACTCCGGCGGAAGGTCACTCTTACGAATAGACGAGACCCCATCATCCTGCCCCCACTTTTCGAGCCGCATCGATCTGTGAGGGTCCCGGGTCCCGAAGACGGGCGAAGACACCCCGCTCGAGCGAAACTGAGACGCCAGGATCTTAAGGTGTTTCAGGGATCGACCTAAACAACAATTTCAGTTTTCGCTCTGTTTTCGTTTTCCCTCGTTGTGTCTCCGATCCTTCTTTGCTGCAGAACGACATCCAAACGAAAACGGCCTAGGAAATCACCAGAACCTCGTTTAGGTCGACCCCTGGGGTGTTTCTTCCCTCGATTTCTCTCAGTGCCCGACCCGTATTGGCGGCGCGCACAAGGGGGGAGGGGGAGGGGGCAAGGCTTCTCAGAAGCAGGGGTGCTTCTAAGAAGCCTTTCAGCCTCCCCCTGCCCCCCTCTGCGCGTGGCCGACCTTATTTTACGCTGGAGTAATGGGGGGAACACAAAAGGGGGGGCGGCAGTAGGTGCAATAGTTGGTTTGCCTGAACTATTGCGCGCGAGCTATTGCACCAACTTGCTGGAGGACACGAACTATTGCAAACCGCCTGAACTATTGCGCGCGAAACAAGACAAAACAACACCCACGCGGAACTATTGCACCCACGCCGCGAACTATTGTATCCAGGCACCAACTATTGCATGAACTATTGCGCCTACTCCCGTCCCCCCATTTGTGTTCCCCCGATTACTCCGGCTTAGACTTATCCCTCGTGGCCGAGCCTTCGTGCGTACGGGCGTCTGGCCTCTCGTTGGCGGCAGCGGGGCCGGCGCGCCCCTCGGCGCCTTTGAAGGCGGGCTCGCGCCCCTCAGCGCGACTGAAGCAGAGGAACAAAAAGCAGCACACACATGAACCTTCGGAGCCCCGCGCGGATTTCGTGGATTCTAGACCCCTTCGGGTGACGAAAAAATCATGACGGGACATTTTTCGTCATTTTCGGCCTCTGGGGGCCATTACTGGGCCTCGGGACCGTCAAAAAACGACTCGGGATGAAAAACTGGTCCAGGGGAATGGGTCGAGACCGCTGGGGCGCCGCCAAGCCCAGACCCTCGACGTCATGATGACAATTTTTGAAGTTCCCGTGGCCTGGTGAGGGCCCCCAGGGGCCGAACATAGCACAAAACCGCCCGCCATGATTTTTTCATGACGCGAGGGGGTCTTGGGGGGCCAGCGTTGGCCCAAGAAACCCTCGTGGAGCTCCGGAAGTTTATGCCTACACCCCTGCTCATAATTGAGAAACATCGACGTCAATAATGCCGACACCACTCCAAGTTTTTGTTAAACATTAGTCCAGGTCCAGTGAAACGACACTTCGAAGTTAAAGGATTAACCTGGCGAAGGGCCCAACCATATGCAGTTGTAAGTAACGCGTTTATGAGTATTGTCATCGGTGGAGCTCTCTATGGGGCCACGAAGCGTGCAAAGGGTGTGCCGACATGGGTGCGGCGGGCGCATGCGAACGCAGCCACTGGGGCCTTCGGTGGAGCCCCCTACTGGGCCACGAAGCGTGTGAGGAGTGTGCCGACATGGGTGCGGCGGGCGCCTGCGGGCGCAGCCCCTGGGGGCGTCGGTGGAGCCCCCCATGGGGCCACGAAGCGTGTGAAGGGTGTGCCGACGTGGGTGCGGCAAGCGCCTGCGAGCGCAGCCACCGGAGCTTCAGCGAAATCTGGCCGCCGTGAGACTTGCTGCCTCTTCTTGGGACTTCTCCTGGGTGTGTGCCGCGCTTTTTCTTCCCCGATGAAGGCGGGCGAGCGCCCCGCCGCGCCGCCGCCGTCCGCCGCGAGCGCCTGCGCCGCGGCGGTGGCCGCCTGCGTCCGCTCCAGGCAGCTGGCCGCGCAGTCGAAGGCGCGCCGGCGGACGCCGTACTGCTGGTCCTGGGGGGGGGGGGCAGAGAGGCACCGAGACCGCTACTCCCTGGACCTGCCCTTAGGGTGCGTTCTGACCAGAGTTTCGAGGCGATGCCAGCTGCGGCGACGCAGGCCCCCAAGAGGCCCCCCAAAGTCAGGTCGGGCGTGAATCAAACAATACTCCCCAGACTATCTTTGGACCATTTTTGAAGATTCCTCCTGTAGAGGGACAGGCCCGACGTAACCCCAACGGCGAAAACGAGGCGAGGGTAACGGCATCGGTGCCTTTCCCTCCTCTGCGGTCCACGGCCAGCGCGCGGTCGCGGACCTGCGCGGCGGCGCTCTCGACCGCCTCGCTGACGCCGTGCTCCTGTAGGGGTCTCCGGGCCCCAGCCTCGGGCGCCTCGGCCCCGAGATCCAACGACTTGAACGACATCGGGACGGACGTCTTTCGCCGTCTTCGGCCTCTCGAAGCCCTCGCAGGGCCCTGGGACTATGAGAGCACGACTCGGGATGACAAACGGGCCCCGTGGAACGGGTCGAGACTGCCAGGACCCCGTGTTGACAAACTCACGACGTCGGATCTCTGGGCGAGGACCTCAGTGCGATCATCTTAAAAAACCGTCTTCGGCCGCTGGGGGCCCTCGCCGGGCCTCAGGACCGTCAGAAAACGACGCGGGACGACCGGCCCTGGGGAGAAGGTCGGGATTCCTGGGGGCCCCGTGTTGAAAAAACGCAAGACGTCGGGATGTCCGTGAAAGAGCAAAGCTTTCGGGGGTCCGTGCCAACTGCCCCCCCAGAGTTTCTGCTCATGCAACTATTGTTGGTCTAGGTGTGTGTGTGTGTGTTGCGTTGTGTGTGTGTGTGTTGTGTGTGTGTGTGTGTGTTGCGTTGTGTGTGTGTGTGTTGTGTGTTGTGTGTGTGTGTGTTGTGTGTGTGTGTGTGTGTGTTGTGTTTGTGTGTTGTGTGTGTTGTGTTTGTAATGTGTGTTGTGTGTGTGTTGTGTGTGTGTTTGTTTTGTGCGTGTGTGTTGTGTGCGTGTGTTGTGTGTGGCGCGCGTGTGTTGTGTGTGTATGTTTGTTGTGTGTTGTGTGTGTGTTGTGTGTGTGGTGTGTGTGTGTGTGTGTGTGGTGTGTGTGTGTGGTGTGTGTGTGTGTGTTTGTGGATGTGCGTGTGCGTGTGCGTGAGCGTTTGTGCGTGTGCGCGTGTGCGCGTGTGCCTGTGTGCGTGTGTGT
>CAUYUJ010018453.1:136297-153797 GCA_963575745.1 Prorocentrum cordatum
CTCAAGCACGTTCCGCGGACAGCAACTGACCCCCAGTCCAAGCCTGGGGCGTTGCCAGTTCCGAGTCGGCGCCAAGAACCCTACCCCAGGAGGAGGAGAGGAGGAGAAGGACATGCATGAAACACAACTCGCCCGGGTTAAACGCTGCCCACCTTCTAATGGACCGTTCCCAGGCCAGAACAGAAACAATGCAGCACTTCCCCAGAACGGGGCGGAGAATCCCATCCCACCCACCAGTGACCTCCACCCCAGACAAGAGCAATCCCTGAACGCCAACTTGCAGGTTCGGACTTTCGAGCATGGAGAGACCATGGCAAGACCCGCCAGGGAAGGCCACTTGCTTTCGCCTGTGACCTGGCTGCCAATTCCTTGAACTGTCTGGAGGGGGGAAGGAGGGAGGGGGGAAGACAGAAGGACAAGGGAAGGGGAAGGAGATCAAGACTGCAAAGCACTGGGGTAAACTTTCTTCCCACAAACTAATGGGAGTCCCCTAGCAGAGCGAGACCTCCGTTCCCCAAAGGGAAGAGATAATACTAGGGGATTACTTCGCCAGACTTTCCTGGACCCCTGAAAAGTAAAATAAACTGGGCTGAATGCAGCTGCCCAACTAGCGATGAAGAAGAAACTGCAGGTGAGCTACCTGCTTCGCAATTCTGCCGATCTGGCCAAGGAACAAGACGTGAAGGTCAAAGAACGCTGGGTAGCTGACAACTGTGCTACCCAAACGAAAGGACCAACACTGGAGGATTATACCAAAACCTGTAGCCGAAGAATTATGCTCACTAAGCCAATATTCAAGTTGCCATTTAGCCCAAGATGCAATAAACATTCTGCCGCTGAAAGAAAGTTGGATACTACCAACATATTTGCTCCAATTACTTGGAAGAAGTGGAGTCTGAGCTGGATCTGCTCCTCCTAGGAACAGGCGCACTGCCTGAAGCTGCGTTTTGATTCTTAACACGATTGAGCTCCTCCTGGAGTGTCTCTAGCTTCTGCTGGAGGTGCTTGATCTTGATATCCTGGAGACCACATTTTAACTCCAGTAGTTTTGAACTGGACGGGGCAGAACCACTGGAAGGGGCGGCATCGCTGTGCCCAACCTTTGCACGCTTACTAGCGTGCTCTGGAGAAGTCGAACGAGGACTGTCGACATGTTTACTGGCAGAAGGTGAGTCGGACACGCTATCGCTGTCCAAAACTGGAAGCTTGTCTTCCTTCTTGGTGATCTGAACCTTTACCTTAGGCTCCACATTGAATTTCTCGCATACTGCCAAATAAAGAAACTGTTCTTGCCCTTTGTACTTGTCCAAGAAACGGTCCAACTGATCCAGCATCTGCGGTTCGTACTGCTGGAAGACATCCGAGATCAAAAGCTTGAACTGATGCCTGACTTTGAAATCCTGGCCCTGCTCTCTGTCGGCTTCTACCTGACGAGCGGCCTTATCTTTGGGATTGGCCTTCGCTGCCACAAGAGGCGGCGGTGGCTGCGTCTTCTCACTGTCGGCTTCTACCTGAACAGTGGGCTTGTGTTTGGACTGAGACTTCTCCCTGCCAACTACTACCTCAGCCTTGATCCTTTCTGTGCGACCAGACTTCGCTGCTGACGGTGGTGGCGGAGGTGGGGGAAGTGGCTGGGACCTCTTCCCATGCCACGGAAGGCCGCACTTACATAACGGCTGAGAAGCAATTCTATTAGGCCAGATCCAACAGTCTGTTCTGCCACGCGGGCAAAGTAACTTTGAATGCGAAACAACAGGAGCTCCTACTCCTTCTTTGCGAACCCAAGGCGTCCTGGAAGACATGGCGGAAACTGCGGCGCGTGGGTGTAGGAGAAAAGGGGGGGCAGGCTGCTCCTGCCCAGCTGGCTTGAGCGGTGGCAACTTGAGCCAAAATGGCTTGAGCCAAAATGGCTTGAGCCAAAATGGCTACGGGGGAGGAGGAGGAGGAGGAGGAGGAGGAGGAGGAGGAGGAGGAGGAGGAGGAGGAGGAGGAGGAGGAGGAGATCGGGCGCTCTGGCTGACCCCGTTTGCACTGACCCCCGTCTCAAGGCTCCCGACCTGGCCCCACTCCGCCCACCTTCTCGGCGGGGGCGGGGGCGGGGGCGCCGGGAGGCGGCGGCGGCGGCGCTGCCGACCCAAGTCTTCGACGACTTGTCGCCGCGCCGTCTCTTAGGAGCGCCCCCAAGTTCAAGTCGGGCCTGTACAGGAAGGATTCTCAGAAATAGTCAAAAATAATACGGGGGCGATTTTTCGACTATTCTTGATCAATGTGGAATATTTGTTTTGACTATTTTATGCTTTTCGTCCAAAATCGGCCTGTAGAGGGACATGCCCGACCTACGCCCAAGTAGACGAAGCCAGCACCGCGGCAAACCTTCATGCGAACCTTGCGTCCGAGGCGGAAAAATTGCCCTGGGGCCCGAGGCGCCCTCTCAAAGACGGGGAAAGGGTCGCGCGGCGGAGCGAACGGCGACACGGCATATCATCTCTTTCCGTACCGGCGCTGCTTCCCGATTGCATCATCGGGAGCGGCCAAGAGGGGGGTGTCCAAGAGGGGGGGTGCAAATCATGACTGGCGGCATGTGCGCGGCCCAGCGGGGGGCCAGGAACGTAATGAAATAAGAAGAGGCGCCATGAGATCTGGGGAAATATCATGGCCCACGCCATGATATCCACCCCCCCCTAGTCATCACCCCCCTCTTTTCCGCCCCCGACGATTGCAGCAGCAGCGGTTCCGGGGCGAAAAGCTACCGCCAGGGAAAAGGTCGGCACCCCTGGGGCCGCGGATGGTGCCTCTCCGCGATGAGTGGGCGATGAGGGGTAGAAGCGTTCCCCCCTGGTGCCTTTCCCCTCGCATGAACGTTGCCCCTTGGTTATCGAGAACACAACTCGGCTCTCAGGCGGCCGTTCGGGACGATCCGTGCTTCCCCGGAACGCCCTCGGCGAGGCGCAACTGACAGAAGGCACCCCAGAGCCAGAAGGAAGACCGACGAGAACCGACGAAAACGTCAGAAAACCTCGAGTCTCAATTCCGCGCGTATCCTCCCCCGACCCTGAGGTCCGACGTTGCGGAACAATGGCAACATCGCGAACAGATACTCGACCAGAGCCCAGGACCCGATCTTCCTGCAGCATTTCTCGAGCTGGATCGACCTGTGATGGTCCCTTGGGCCCGAAATTGGGCGAAGGCGCCCGTTGTGCACGCCAATTGCGACGTTGCCCCGCCACGGCCGCCGCCCGCCGCGGCCGCAGTCTGGGTGGCATCGGCTTGGCCGTGGGCGGCGCGGGGCCCCAACCCCGGAATGTCCTCGACGAGGCGCGGCGGATGGAAGGGCACCCCCGGGCTGGACAGCCGCTGAGAAGCGACGAAAACGCCCGAAAACCCTCGAACCTGGATTCCGAGCCTATCCTAGGGAAACGAACTCTATATACACCGACGCTTTTTCCGAGGAGCGCGGATCCTGGTGTATACGGGATCCTGGTGTATAGATGTTTCGTTGTTTCCCTGGGGAAACGGGGGAAAAGTATACACCACACCACCCCGACGTCGTCCCCGACCCTCGAAAAGTCGTGGGACAGAAAAAACAGCCCGCCACTGGTAATGTATATGTTCCAGTTTCCGATATCCCCCGAACGCCTCTCGGCGAGGCGCAACCGCTGGAAAGCACCCCGAGGCTGGGAGACCGTCGAGCACCGACGGAGACGCCCGAAAACCAACGCTGCCCCTGATTTCCGCTTTCCCAGAAGAGCAAAACAACACACAAGCAGGAACTTTCGGAACTCCGCGCAGATTTCCTGGACTGGCGCTTGACCCCCCCCTGGCGCGCAGAGCGCGCCAGTGGGGTCCAGCGCCGATCCAAGAAATCCGCGCGGATCTCCGAGACAGTTTGTTTACGCCATTGTTCCTTCTTAGATGGTTCCCGCCACAGCCCGCGACGCCCAGCCCGCCACGGCCCGCGACGCCCTCGACGAGGCGCAGCTGATGGAACGCACCCCGAAGCTGGAAAGCCGCCGAGGCCTGACGAACACGTCCACGACAAGATTTGACCGATCTATCACTGCACCGACCTTGTAGATGCGCATCCGTCCCTCCTCCTCCTCCTCCTCCTCCTCCTCCTGGCATTCCTGGCACTTCTCCTTCTCCTCCTCCTTATCCTCCTCCTTCTCCTCCTCCTCCTCCTCCTTCTCCTCCTGGCATCTCTGGCCTTTCTCGCTCCGAGCAGCATCTCGCAGACGCCCGGAGCGCGGAGCGCCCCGCAGCAGCCCACGAGGGCCGTGCGGGCACTCAGACGACGGCCGCGGGTACCCGACCTCGCGGAGGGGAAGGGGGGGATCCAGGGACCACTCATTACCTCGGAGGGAATCCAAAACCCTCCTCCTCCTCCTCCCCGTCCTCCTCGCCCTCCTCCGCGATTTCCGCTTCCCCCGCCCGCCACGGCCGCCGCCGCCGTCTGCGTGGCGTCCAGCTCGGCCGCAGGCGGCGCGGCGCCCGGCATCTCGACGGCGGGCCCGCCCGGCGGCGGCGCCGCCCACCGCGCCTCCGCCGTGCGCAGCGCGTCCGACGCCTTCGGGGTGATCACGGTCAAGAACTTTTGCTTAGCGTACCGTGGCGGCGGCCCCGACGACACGCTACTCGAGCGCTATTCGGCGCTACTCGGCGCCATTAGGCGCTGCTGGGCGCCATTGAACGCCATTTCGCGCTATCAGGGGCCATTCGGCAGTAGACCTTTAATCCAAGACGGGCGGGAACTTCTGTGATTTACGGTCTGCGGTCGGATTTTCGGTGCTTAGCGTGCCGCGGCGGCGGCCGACCGTGTTGGGTGGGGTGGGGGCGATTCGTGTCAAATGATACCATGTGGGCCACTGTCGCGCGTTGACCGCGCGCGTATGTCGAACGCCCTACAAAACATCCATCACCCGACGCGAAGGCGCCGTCACTGGCCTGCCGTCGTCGTTGTCATCACCATTGCACCAACATCGCTACCGTCATCATCGCGTCTACCTTTGTCGACGTTGACATGATACCGCGCCCGCCCTGGTCGCCGAGTCGCACTGAATTGCCCGGTGGGAAGTGCTCAACGGTCAGCGCCACCGCGGCCGCGTCGGTAGCGCCGAACCATTTGGCCGGTGCGCGCGTGCATGCGCGGGCTAGCGCGGCCGCAGAGATGCACCAACCAATTCCAGACACTCGTCGCAATCGCAACCGCATGGGTTTTGCAAACTTATTTGCAAATGGGTGGGTGGGATGATTGCGCGAGCAGTGGGGTGGACAACTCACTGCGAACAGAAATGAATTGCACCACTCAGGCTGCACCACATCGCTTGCACAATATATATATATATATATAACAGCGTAAATGGCACCCCATGTGTTGCACAACGTACATTGCACCACGTAGGGTTCACAACATATATAACACCACAGCAGCTGCACTACCGAGGCTTCACCGCATATGTTGCGCACCGTAGATTGTACCATATATGTTGCAACACCCAGACTGCACAAGATAGCTTGCACCGAATATGTTGAAAAATCGATTGCACCATATAGATTGCACAACATACGTTGCACCACAACGAGTGCACAACATATATGGTGCCACGTAGATTCTCCTTTCCAAAAAGAGAATCGACTCTCTACCCCCCCCCCCTCCCCGGACTTATCCGTTCCCCTTTCGGGTATGTAAATCAGATATGATTCTGACCACTCGTCCATCCTAAATATGAAATCGTACCATCCCAGGCAGGCCGGGTTCCCCCCCCTGAGGTTCCCTTGCAACAAAAAAAAAACATTATGCGGTGACATTTTTTTGTTCTAACATAGCACTTTTTCACAAATCCCTGTCAAAAGATGGGACGAAGTGCGCACGCGCGCGTCGTCGCGCGCGCATGCCGAAATCCTTCAAAAACCTTCGGTGCCGGAAGGGTTTCGCAATCGAGTTTCCAAAACACATACAAAAACACAGGGTTTCGCAACACTGATTTGCTAACAAAAACTTCCGCGCGAGCTCTTGCGAAATCTTAAGAAAACCATCGGTTTTTCAAGATTTTCACAAAATGCTACCAAACGGGCTTCGCGCGCGCGCATGTCGAAATCTGTCGAATGCCCTTGCGCGTGTGCCGTCGCGAGAATCCTCTGCAAAAAATTGGACGAAGTGCAGACGCGCGCGTCGTCGCGGGCGTCTGCCGAAAACCTTCAAAACCCATCGGTTTCGGAAGGATTTCAAATCGTGCGTCCAAAAAACCTACAAAAACCTAAGGTTTCGCAACACGGATTTTCAACAAAAGCGTGCGCGCGCGCGCTCTTGCGTCGTCGTCGTCGTCGTCGTCGCCGTCCTCCCTCCTCCCGCGTCGTCGTCGTCGTCGTCGCCTACGTCGTCCTCTGTCTTTTCTCGTGTTCGTCGTCGTCGTCCTCTTTGGCGTCGTGGTCGTTTCCGTCGTCGTTGTCGCCGTGGTCGTCCGTCCTCCTCCTCCCACGTCGTCGTCGTCGTCGTCCGTCGTCGGCGTCTCGTCGTCGGTTCTATTTCGTCACCGTCGTCGTCGTCGTTGTCGTCGTCGTCTTCCCTCCTCCCTCGTCGTTGTCGTCGTCGGCGTCGCCGTCCTTCCTCCTTCGTCGTCGTTCGCGTCGCCGCCGTCCTCCCTCCTCCCTCGTCGTTGTCGTCGTTGTCGTCGTTGTCGCCGTCGTCGTCCTTCCTCCTCCCTCGTCGTCGCCTTCGTTGGCGTCGTCGTCGTCGTCGTCTTCGTCGTCGTCGGCGTCGGCGTCGTTGTCGTCGTCGAAGTCGTCGGAGACGTCGTCGGTGTCGTCGTCGTCGTTGTCGTCGGTGTCGTCGTAGTCGGTCTTAAGAGGTTTTGCAAACCAAGTTGCGGGTGGGAGGGTGGGATGTTTGCGCGAGCAGCGGAGAGGACAGCTTCAAGTTGAGCAAATGAGCACTACGTAGATTATACAACACAGATGGCACAACACATATTGCACCACGTAGATTGCATACCGTATATTGCCGGGGACACACTGCTTGGGGTCCACCACGCTGGCTATAGCATATACATACGTTTCATCGAGAGAAACACAATCGAGCGGGGATGGCGAGCCTGCGCCACCAGGCTGGAGCACGCTCTGCCCGCCTGCTGCCACAGGTCGCCGAACGCCCCAGCGACATCGGCGGATGGCCCGGCCTCCTCGCAGCCCAGGGCCTGGCCCAGTGACCTGTTGCCGACCGTCGTCGTCGCAAGCCGCGATCGTCGCCGTCGTCGGCGATCGTCGCCGTCGATCGTCGAGGGCCGTCGATAGTCGTCGCCGTCGTCGTCGTCGTCGTCGTCGTCGTCCTCCTACTCCTCGTCCTCTCGTTATCGTCGTCGTCGTCGTCGTCGTCGTCGCCGTCGCCGTCGCCGTGGCCGTCGCCGTCGCCGTGGCCGTCGCCGTCGCCGTGGCCGTCGCCGTGGCCGTGGCCGTGGCCGTGGCCGCGGCCGTCGCCGTCGTCGTCGTCGTCGTCGTCATCGTCGTCATCATCGTCGGCGGCGACGTTGTCGTCGTCGTCGTCGTCGTCGTCGCCTTCCTCGATCGATCGATCGACGTCGGAGATTCGATACGTTCCTGCTTCTGTCGTCCAAATTTCTTACTCGCTGGGCGGTTTCGGGCCCAGTGACCGTCAGACTCGATCCCGGACGGGAAACTGGCCAGGATGCACCCCGCGAGGGGTACAGGGACAGATTCTGAGCGGATTTTGGCTGATATCGTCGACGTTGGACCAAAGTTCGAGGATCGAAGTTCCAGGATCGAGGTGTTCGGGCGCGCTTGGGGATCCTTTGGGTTCCTGAGAATCCTCCAGTCGCCGCGTTTGTGTTCCCCCCCAGAATTCCGGCCAGAACGCGCCAGGGCAGGCCCTGCGTTCGTCGTCGTCGTCGTTGTCGTCGTCGTCGTCTTCCTCTAGGTCCTCTAGGTCCTTGGCACACCACGTCCCGCCCTGCAACATGTGGCACAAAAACGAAGGTGATGAATGTTCAACACTGGAGGTCAGCTCCGATGCAGCGGAATCGGCTTCCCGAACGAAACCTTAGAGCCTGGGTCACCCCCGCTCTTCAGAGGGCTCACGGATCTGCTAGCATCTTTGTTCCGAGGGCCCTGAAGGCACCCCTTAGCGAGGAGCCTGACCTTCTTAGTGCAGAACGCCCCCCCCACACACAAACTGCCCCATATTCTGCCCGCATCCCCGCCCGCACCAGAGTCGATGTGTGGGGTGTGCGAGCCGAGCAGCTCTGGGGAGGCCTGAACATGGAAACTCACAGATAGCGCCACGAGACCAGTCTCTGACGCCACATCTTAAGCAGGCGGATCTCTTGCCCACCTTGATTATCTGGTGACCGTTCGTCTCAGGCACCAACTCGAGAACCTCGGGAACTTTGAGCATCTTGGCCCGAAACCGGACCGCGTCGGCAAAATTTGGGCCTGGCTGAGGCCCCGCCGACACGGGCCAAAAGTAGGGCCCGACCCCAGACCTGGAAATCCTGGACCTTGAGCTCATTCGTTGATTTATGCTAGACTGAGCAGGGTGCTGCTGTGCGCCGAGCTTGGCTGCTTTGTCGGCCTAGCGATTCCCTCGCCAGGCCCACCAGGCTGTACCTTGGGTGCTAGCTTTGGCCAAAGACTGGTGACTTCTGATCTTGACAACGATGACTCCTCCTCGTCCTCCTCCCACATCGCCTCCTCCCGCGCCTCATGGTCACCGTTCTTCTCCCCATCGTTGTCGCCGCCGCCGCCGCCGTCAACGCAAAGCTCGGACGAGGCCTGCCCAGCACGGACAGCGGGCTCTCCGACGCGGCCGTAGGCTCCCGCGGCGGCGCGGCGCCCGCGGAAGCGGGGTGCGCGGCCGTGGCGCGCATGGAAAGGAGGTGCTCCTCGAGGCGGACCTCTTGAGGAGGAGGAGGGAAGGAGGAATGAAGGGAGGGAGGGAGGGAGAGAGGAGCAAGAGGGAGGAGGAGACAGGACGGAGCAGGAGGGAGAAGGAGAGAGGATGATGAGGATGATGACGAGAACGAGGACGAGGACAAGGACGAGGATGCGGGTTTTGTTGTTGATAATGATGGTGCTGATGGTGATGGTGGGCATGATGATGACGATGAAGAGGGGGACCAAGGTAAACCTAAGGCTCATCAGCGATGTTGGAGTCAACGCTCCCTCCACGCTCCCTCTTCGCAGGCCACTACAAGGATTCGTCTCCACTGAGGAAAGTGCCCCGCTACGAGACAATTCCCAACCATCCTGTGGTGTTGGGTCCTCGTTTTGCAGAGACGGTCCCCGCGTTCCCTCCTTCCTTCCTTCGTTCCTTCCTCCTCCTCCTCCGTCCTCCTCCTCTTCCTGCTCCTTCCTCATTTCGTGGCCCCATAGGGAGCTCAACCGAAAGCCCCAGTGGACTGGCTGCATGCGTCATCCACCACCCAGCCCAGCATTCCGTGGCCCCATAGGGAGCTCCACTGAAGTCTCCAGTGGGACCGCCCGCGTGCGTCATCCACCACCTAATACAACGCTTCGTGGCCCCATATGGGGGCTCCACCGAGCGCCCCAGTGGGACCGCCCGCATGCGTCATCCACCACCCAGCACAGCGTTTCGTGGCACCATAGGGAGCTCCACCGAAGGACCCGGTTGGAACGCCCGCATGCGTCATCCACCACCCAACACAGCATTTCGTGGCCCCATAGAGAGCTCCACCGAAGGCTCCAGTGGGACCGCCCGCAAACGTCATCCACCACTCAGTACAACGTTTCGTGGCCCCATAGGGAGCTCCACCGAAGGCCCCAGTGGGACCGCCCGCATGCGTCATCCACCACCCAGTACAACGTTTCGTGGCCCCCAATGGGACCGCCCGCGTGCGTCATCCACCACCCAGTACAGCGTTTCGTGACCCCATAAGAAGCTCCACCGAAGGCCCCAGTGGGACCGCCCGCATGCGTCATCCACCACCCATTACAGCGCTTCGTGACCCCATAGGGAACGCCACCGAAATCCCCACTGGGACCGCACGCCCGCGTCATCTACCACCCGGTACAGCGCTCCGTGGCCAAAATAGGAAGCTCCACCGAAAGCCCCAGTGGGACCGCCCGCGCGCGTCATCCACCACCCAGCACAGCATTTCGTGGCCCCATCGGGAGCTCCACCGAAAGCTCCAGTGGGACCGCCCGCGTGCGTCACCCAACACCCAATACAGCGTTTCGTGGCCCCATAGAAGGCTCCACCGAAGGCCCCAGTGGGACCGCCCGCATGCGTCATCCACCGCCCAGTACGACGTTTCGTGTCCCCACAGGGAGCTCCACACAAGGTCTCCGTGGCGGAACTCGCATGGTGGCCCACTGGTGGAGTTCGCATGGCGGCGACTTTCGATTTCCGGAAGTTTTTCGGTGTATTCGACGTATTCAAGCCGCTTTCGGGCGGCGCATCCCGGGCGGGAGCCAGCCTGCTCGCTCTCTCTGCTCCGCGCAGCGGACGACCCGCGCGCGTCGCCGGGACCCCTTCGGGGCGACCAGCGCGCGTCGCGGGGATTCCGTGCGGCGCCGCGCCCGCAGCCTTGGACGTGGGCGTGCACGGGCAAAGAAGGAGAAGAATAACGGGAAGGAAGCGGGCGCGATCCTCGTGAGAGGCGCGCCGACATGGGCGTCGACAGTTATGCACGTAGACTCACGCGCGCGCGGACTCATCCGCAATCAAATTCACTCGCTCTCAGTCTCTCGCACACAGTCGCTCGCGTTGTGTGCCCCGCCACGCATGTCGGCACGCCCCTCACACGGTTCGTGGCTCCATAGGAAGCGCGGGCGAAGATTATATTCATCATTGCGGTATCCGCAACTGCATATGGTTGGGTCCTTCGCCAGGCTAATTTTTTGAAGACCCTGGAGCGTGCCACAACACCGTTCTTGGGACTCCACCGCCACGAATCAACTTGATTGTTGCGTCTTGACGATCCTGAATCGTGCCAGAACACCACTCCTGGAACTTCAACACCTAGAATCAACGTAATTGTTGACCCCTGGCAATCCTGAGTCGTTTCCAAAGCGCCATTTCTGGTACGTACTGTCCACAGCGAGAATGCGCGGCGCGAAGGCGATGATCGCATTTTGAAAAGGAGCCGCCCTCAATCCGTGAAGCTCTGGAACTTTCTTCTCGCACGCATGTGCGCGGCGGTAAGGCAAAAACTACATGTTGAAAACGGCCTTCTCGCAATCCGTGAATTGAACCTTCTTCTCGCGCGAATGTGCGCGGCGCTACAATAATAACTACAGTTTGAAAACAGCTCGCCTTTAATCCGTTGAGCTCGTGCAGTCTTGTACAACGATTGTGCGCGGCGCTGAGGCGAGAGCCACGCTTTGGGAGCGGCCCGCCCTCCATGTGCGAAGCGGTTGTCGACTTCTGAGCTTCAGTGTCATGCGTAGTATGGAAGTCTCGGGTGAAACGCCCGGCCTGCCCTTCCGAATGGCCTCGGGGTGCGACGGGGAGGAGTTATTTTTGAGGAAGAGGAGTGGGGAGGATGAGGAGGAGGAGGGGGAGTAGGAAGAGGAGGGAGAGGAGCAAGAGCAGGAGGAGGAAGTTGAATGGGAACGGGACCAATGACGAAATCATGCCAAATAAAAAAGAAAAGTTCGTCTGCCCAACTCACACGACCAGCTTGAGGCCCTCGCGCTTGCCCGCCAACTTGACCCCCGATTGAACGAAATGGACGCCGCCTTTAGAGGTTGACCGCCGTATGTACCCAAAGCAATACGGTATTATTCGGCCAATCGCGCCCATCACTGCACGCATACCGCACACCGCGTCCCACGAAAACCAAAGTGGCGGAAATGGCCACCCGCCCGATGCACGCGACAAACCAAATTTCTCCCATCCAAAGCCGTAGTGCGCTGGGAATCACCAAGCTAATGCGTTGGCATTGCGGCGGGACCCAAGCGAGATACAAAAGCATACGACCTGTATCGAGCAAGGAAGCTGGAATGAGCTTAGACACCTTGAACATTCATTGTGGTACTATGCACCGTCGGTTCTAGGTCCGGGGGCAGAGTTCATCGCAACTTCTGCAAGTTTCTTAAGGCAGACGGAGGTTTCTGAGGAGGCTTTTGAAAGTCTTCGGACGTGTCTGAAGAATTTCAAAGGTTTCACTCGCTTCAAAGGTTTTGGGGAAGGGGGGAGTGAAGAACGATGGATGGATGGATTGAGGGGGGGGAGGAGGGGGATGAAGAGGAGAGGGGGCCAGAAAACAGAAGGAGGAGGGAAGGTGGGAGGGAGGGATGGGAGGAGAAGGGTGGAGGGGAGAGGGAGGGATAATGCGAGAGACATGGGCGAGGAACGAGGCGGGAGAGAGGCGGAGGGAAGGACAATGATAGGAACGTTGGGGGGAGGAGGAGAGGGGGGAGAGGGTGGAAGGAGGAAGGATGAGGGGGGAGGAGAGGGTTGCCGAGGAGGAGAGTGACCAGAATCATAATGATGATGCTGATGAAGAGGAGAACGAGGAGGAAGAGGAGGAGGAGGAGGAGGAGAAGGAGGAGGAGTAAGAGGGACAGGAGGAGGTGGGAGGTGAAGAAGAACGTGGAACCAGGAGCAGGATAGAGCAACGAGGATGATTGCAATGAGGATGATAACGAGGTGGATGATTAGGCAGGGAGAAGGGAGGCCGAAGCGGAGGCGTAGGCGGAGGGGGAGGAGGATGATGAAGAGGAGGAGGAGGAGGAGGAGGAAGAGGATGATGCGGATAATGCTGAGGACGCGGATGCAGATGATGTTGAAGATGATGAGGATGTCGATGATGATGCTGACGACGATGATGATGCTGATGGTGGTGATGTTGATGATGATGCTGATGCCGATGCTGAATCACATGCTGATGCTGCTGATGATGCTGTTGATGATGATGATGCGGATGCCGATGACGATGACCATGAAGATGGCGATACTGGTGATGCTGATGCTGTCGATGATGCTGCTGCTGATGAAGATGAGGTTGCTGATGGTGATGAGGATGCTTATGCTGATGATGCTGGTGCTGCTGCCGATGATGATGCTGCTGCTGATGATGATGATGATGCTGAGGCTGATGATGGTGCGGAGGACGATGACGATGAGGATGAGGAAGAGGAGGCATATGACTATGATATGCTGCTGTTGATGATGATGAGGATGATGATGCTGCTGTTGATGATGATGAGGATGATGATGCGGTTGATGATGATGATGATGATGATGATGATGATGATGCTGATGATGATGATGATGATGATGATGAGGATGAGTGTGATGCTGCTGATGGTGATTCTGATACTGCTGCTGATGATAATGCTGCTGATGATGCTGATGATGATGATGATGATGATGATGATGATGATGATGATGATGATGATGATGATGACCATGCTGATGATGATGGTGATGCAGATGCTGATTCTGATGATGGTGAGTATGCTGCTGTTGATGACGCTGTTGATGCTGTTGTTGATGATGCTGACGATGCTAATGATGATTATGATGTTGATGATGCTGACGCCGACGCTGATGCTGATGCTGCTGATGATGAGGAGGATAATGAGGAGGAGGAGGAGGAGGAGGAGGAGGAGGAGGAGGAGGAGGAGGAGGAGTAGGAGGAGGAGTAGGCGGCGGATGTGGAGGAGGAGGAGGAGGAGGAGGAGGAGGAGGAGGAGGAGGAAGAGGAGGAGGAGGAAGGTGGAGGAGGAAGATACGGAGAATGAGGATGAGCAGAAGCTCGAGCGGGGCCTGCGCTGGCATGCCGTCCAGGCTCTCCAAATAGAAGGCCCGGGCCTCGATCTCGTTCGCCAGCGCGCTCATCGTGCCAGGTGTCCTCAAGCGACCCCGAGGAGGATAATGATGAGGAAGGAGGCGGCGGGGATGGGGAAGGAGGAGGAGGAGGAGGAGGAGGAGGAGGAGGAGGAGGAGGAGGAGGAGGAGGAGGAGGCGGCGGCGGAGGCAGAGGGGAGGAGGTGGGGCGAGGGGGGATTTGAGGATGTGCTGGGGTGCTGCAGAGGGTTCTGGGTGCTCCACGGGCATGCTGAGGGTGCCCAGCGGGTTTCGGAGGACCAAGGACGGCCTTTTCCTCGGCGAGCGCTGGCTCGGCGACGCGCTGGTCAGAATGGTACGTAGAATCGGGCGAAGGGCGGAAGCGGGTGCAAAAGAGCAGGAGCGATAGACGGCAGGATCAGTCGGCGGCGAGCGAGCGGGGGAAGCGAGAAGCGGCGGGCCTTCTCAGAAGGCTCAGCCTCGGAAATCCTCGGGCCTTCTGAGAAGCACCGCAGCCTTCTGAGAAGGCCTCCTCCTTCTCACTTCCTCCCCTCGCTCGCCGCCGAATCAAGGACTGCAGGCACCGATCAGGTCAGAGCAAGCAGGCTGTGCGCCGGGCACGACCATCCGGCCTTGCGGCCGCGGGGTTGGCGCCTCGCCCCCTCGCGGGGGCTCTGCCGAGCCAGGCCGCCGAGACTGGCTGGGCGCACGCGGCAGGGCGCGGGAGGGACTCCTCCGGTGGTGCTGGCGGCGCTGCTTCCGCCGAGGGGGCCGCCTGTCCCACGGGCCGCTGTCGGGGACAGGGCGATCGGGCTCCATGACCGACGCCACCCCGGCGCCGCGGCGAGACAACCGCGGCGCGGCCGCGCGCGAGACGAGACGCCGCGGCGACGGAGCGCCGGCCGACCTGTGCGGGCGTGCCGGGCCGGCCGAGGCGGGCGACGACGGAGGCGCGGAGCACCCGCGGCCGGGCGCGGCGCTCCCCGCCCCGCCCGGCCCACGCCCGCCCGTGCGGCACGCCGTCGCCAAGGGAGGTGGGAAAGAAATACACACATGCCTGCGCCTGCCCGAGAGATGTCAGCCCCAAGGGGGCCGCACCCCGACGTCGATGGGTGCGGCCGCCCCGCGGGTTCCCGCCCGTTCTGGCCGCCTGCGCGGCGTGCCAGGTGCGAACGCCCCAAGGACGCGTGGATGGGAGAACGAAAAGCGAAAGCAACGATAGACAAAGCGCGTCCCACTACTCGCAAAGTAACTACTCGCAACCGGCCTGGACCCGCCGCGAGGGACTTAGGATCCACTACGTCGAGAAACACTTCTTTGGTCGCAGGTTTGCGAGCAGGCACCCTGCGAGTAGTGGAACGCGTTTGGCGCAACGAGGCCGCCGACCCCTGCCGGCAAGGCGCGGCGCGGCCCTTGCTGCGCACCGGCCTGCAGCGCCGTAGCCGCGAGGCCGCCGCTCGTGCCCGAAGACCGCCGTGCGCGGCGGTCGCCCGCTGTCGCGGGAACTGGCGCTCCCTGGGCCCACCGGCGCCTGCCGGGCGCCTCCGCCTCCTCGGTGCGCGGGCATGGCTTTTGATGAACAACTGCCGCCCGCTCTCGGAGATGGCACGTCCTGGGGGCCCGCGCCGGCTCGTCCCCGTCCGCCGTGGCTCCCGGGCCGCGGCAGTGGCTGCGCTGCTGGCGCCGCCCCTGAGGAAATCCTGGCTGGCCCTTGGCCTAGCCGTCGGCGTCGGGCGAGATGGTGCCCAGTCCCGTGCGCGTGGGGCGCCGCGGACAACGCTAGTGGCCCATGTTAGCCTCACCCGTCG
Source organism: Prorocentrum cordatum (assembly GCA_963575745.1). Classification (NCBI taxonomy): domain Eukaryota; class Dinophyceae; order Prorocentrales; family Prorocentraceae; genus Prorocentrum; species Prorocentrum cordatum. Next base: position 151,871 of record CAUYUJ010018453.1, read on the forward strand.
AAGCGAGCGCCGCCGCCAACCCAATCTGCGCAAGCGTGCATCCAGGCATTCTTGGGAGGTGTTGGGGCTGATGCGCCAGGGGCCAGGGCAGCGGCAGGTGGCGGCACTCCTCTGGCAGCTGGACTGGCGGGTGGCGCGGCGGCTGGTCCACCTCCGGCTCCGGCCGTGCCCCGGGGAGGGCGCCAGGGGCGCCGGGGCCCCCGCCTGTCCCTGGCGCAGCAAGCGTCGCGCTTGCGCTTGCCCTGCGTCGAACGCGGCGGTGCCAGGGCGCCGAGGCATCGCGGCCCGCCGTGCGCCGCAGAAGCCGCGCACGGGCCCGAGGGCAGGCCCGCGGCCAGGGGCTGGGCCGATGGAGAGGGGGACACCGACACCCCCTCGCCTCGAGGCAGCCCCTGTGATGACAGTAGCACCCTCGTAAAACCTTTTCAGGCGGAGCGGAGCGGAGCGATACATGGTATGCGATGCAAGTGGCCAGTGGGAGCGCGGCATTGAAGGTGATGATGGTAGCTTGAGAGCGGGCAGCTGTGCGAGCGATGCTGTGATGCACGCTCGGCAACACCGCCTCCGCGCCAAGGGGGCGGTCGGGGCCCCGTGAGACCTCAGGACCTTGCCCCCCGCTCCAGCTGGCGGCGCCAGTCAGCAATCCAAAATGAGAATATGGAGATGGGGAAGGGGGACGAGGAGGAGGAGGAGGAGGAGAAGAAGAAGAAGAAGAAGACGAAGAAGGAGGAGGAAGAGGATAGTAATAGTGACCATGCTGAAGCCAACATGTGCTGCGATACACCCGCCCATCCCGAGTCCTTCTTCATAATATCTTAGAATCTGCATTTTTCACTGCGCGAATCGCGCCCGTGAAGGACGACCACCCCATGGGTCTGCAATTCTGGCGGGAATAGAATTTTGACACGCGACTGTTCTCCATTTCCAACTTGTAACAGATTCGAGAAAACGGGGCCATACAAATAAAGGACATGCGAAACGACAACTCCGCTTTGAGCGCCCCTCATCCATAAACTTATTGCTGGCACTGGAATTCGAAGACATCTGCAACACACCCAATTTCTAACATGAGTCGCTCTACATCCGTGTAGCTGCTGTTCAGTGGTAGCCTTATGTCAGTGAAGGTTTTTGCAATCTCAAATGAGAGCCCCATGTCGAAAGATAACCTCCCTCCATTCGTGTAACTGTTGCGCAATGTTGGAAATCGGTTAAACATTGATTGACGTCTAAGGCGAGAGCCCCGTTTTGAAAACGGCTCGTTCCGTCCACGTAGCTGCTGGAAGCGTTAAAACCGAATGCACGCTGCGTTAACACGCAACCACAACTTAGAAAACCACGCGCGCTCCATCCGTGAAATTGCTGGACATGTTTTAAATCGGGTGTACGCGGTGCCGCAACGACAATCCTATTGTTAAAACGCTTCGCCCTCCATCCGTGCTACTCTTATAGCAAAAAAAACGGATGTGCGCGCCGCTGCACTATTTTGAGAATGATTCGCCCTCCATCCACGTAGCTGCTGGGAATCCAGAGTATCAATATCGTAAGCGGAGAGGGGGTGTCAGGCGAAACGTTCGGCCTGCCCAAACACGCGTCTGGTGCTGCGGCATGCGAAAGGTATTTATGAGGGGTGGAAGGAGGAGGAAGATGAGGAGACTGTGACCCACGCTGATCTAAACTGCCTACGTAGTTTCGACCACGAGTCTTGTCCTGGGGTGCGTTTGTCCTGGGGTGCGTTCTGTACAGGATCTCGACGCGCATCCTTTTTCGGCGACGGGGAACCCTCCGTCGTCGTCGTCGTCGTCGTCGTCGTCGTCGTCGTCGTCGTCGGCGTCGTCGGTCGCCGACTTCGCCGCTGTCGGTCGCCGACGCGGTCTCCGCTCGCAGATCTGCGCATCCGAGGCGGCCGCGCGCAGCCTTTCCGCCGCGA
>CAUYUJ010018453.1:163797-186297 GCA_963575745.1 Prorocentrum cordatum
GAGGAAACATCGACATACACCTTTGTTTTCGCGCTTGCGTTGACTGGGTCTGAATTGCCCAGTGGGTCTTCTATCCACGACGAACGCCCTTGATCGAACACCATAAACTGTTCTCCATACTCTGAAGCCTTGGGCCCGCCACCAGTCGATTCTGCACTTCCGTTTTGATGAACATGCAGCATACGCTCAAACCTATAGGGAGGGGGCGATGAACGCGCGATAGGTATTGCTGCGAATTGTCGAACTCCGAGGGGGGGCTCTCGTTCGAACGGGACCCCCAACCTGGCAGCACACAAAGACACACTCACACACAGACACACACACAGACTCACACACACACAAACACACACACACACACACGCAAATACTCAAACACACACACACAAAAACACACACAAACACACAAACACACACACAAACAGCCGTACAAACACACACACGCACACACACACACACGCACGCACGCACGCACACACACATACACGCACGCGCACGCGCACGCACGCACGCGCGAACGCACGCACACGCACGCACGCACGAACGCACGCACGCACGCACGCACGCACGCCCGCCCGCACGCCCGCACGCCCGCACGCCCGCACGCCCGCACGCACGAACGCACACATTCACACGCACACACACACACACACGCACGCACGCACGCACGCATACACACCCACGCACGCAACACACACACACCACGCACACACAAAAGCACACGCACACACGCACAACACACACACACACGCACGCAGCACGCATGCGCGCCGCCCGCCCGCCCGCACGCACACACACACCAACCCACACACGCATGCACCACACACGCTCACACACACACGCGCACGCACACCACCACGCCACACAAACACACACCCACGGCCACACCCCACGCACACCACGCACGCAGCACACCACGCCCACGCACGTCACATGAACGCACGCACGCACACGCCCCCACGCACGCACACGCAAGCACCACGCACGCACGCACTCACGCACGCACCCGCCCACCCCAAACGCACGAACACGCACCGCACGCACCACGCACGCACGCACACGCACGCACGCACACACCACACACACACACGCACACCCACACGGACACACACACACACACGCACCCACACACTCACCACACACACCACACACACACGCACGCACACACCTCACGACATACGCCAAAGACTGCACACACACACACGCACACACACAGCAACAGTACACGCACGCACGCACGCACGCACGCACGCACGTACCCAACCACCCACACACGTACACACGCACGCACGCACGCCCGCACGCACGCACGCACCCACAACACACGCACGCACGCACGCACGCACGCACGCACACGCACTCACACTCACCCACGCACGCACACACACACGCACGCGCACGCGCACACACGCACGCGCACGCGCACGCATGCACGCGCACGCGCACGCGCACGCGCACACGCGAACGCGTACGCGCACGCGGACGCGCAAACGTGCCACAAAGGGGCTCACACACGCCGCGCACGCGCACGCACACCGCACGACGCAACCGCACACGGCACACGCACACGCCAACGCACACGCAGCCGCACACGCACCACTCACGACGCACCCGCACACACAACGCACGCACACACGCACACACGCACACACGCGCACAAACGCGCACGCACGCGCACGCACGCACACGCGCACACGCGCACACGCGCACACACGCGCACACGCGCACACGCGCACGCACGCGCACGCACGCGCACACGCGCGCACACACGCGCACACACGCGCATATGCGCTCTCACACACGCGCACACACGCACGCACGCACGCACTCACGCACGCACACACGCGCACACATGCGCACACGGGTTCACACGCGCACACACGCCACACACCACACACCACACACCACACACCACACACACCACACACCACACGCCACACGCCACACACCACACACCACACACCACACACCACACACCACACACCACACACCACACACCACACACCACACACCACACACCACACACCACACACCACACACCACACACCACACACCACACACCACACACAGCACACAGCACACAGCACACAGCACACAGCACACAGCACACGACACACAGCACACAGCACACAGCACACAGGACACAGCACTCAGCACACAGCACACAGCACACAGCACACCACACACCACAAACCACACACCACAACCCACACCCCACGCACAACACACAACACACAACACACACCACACACCACACACCACGCACCACACACCACACACACAACACACAACACACAACACACAACACACACAGACACAGACACACACACACACCCACACACCCACACACACACACACACACACGCACCCACACACGCACCCACACCCACCCACACCACCCACACAACCCACACCACACACACACCCACACACCACCCACACCCCACACCCACCACACCCACACCCACACCCACCCCCACCCCCCCCACCCCCACCCCACACCCCACACCACACGCACACGCACACGCACACGCACACGCACACGCACACGCGCACGCGCACACGCGCACGCGCACGCGCACGCGCACGCGCACGCGCACGCGCACGCGCACGCGCACGCGCACGCGCACGCGCACGCGCACGCGCACGCGCACGCGCACGCGCACGCGCACGCGCACGCGCACGCGCACGCGCACGCGCACGCGCACGCGCACGCGCACGCGCACGCGCACGCGCACGCGCACGCGCACGCGCACGCGCACGCGCACGCGCACGCGCACGCGCACGCGCACGTGCACGCGCGCGCGCGCACGCACGCACTCACGCACCACGCACACGCACGCACACGCACACGCACACGCACGCACGCACACGCACGCACGCACGCCCGCACGAGATCACCCACCCACCCACACACACACACACACACACGCAAACACGCAAACACACCCAACCGCATACAAACACGCACGCACGCGCACTCACTCACACACACACAGCCCTGTCCGGGAATCCACCCAGAGAAATCTTGGCGTCGCATCGATCTGGGTGCTAGTTGTCAACGCATCTACGTTTTGCGACTGAGACATTGCCAAAACGATGCCGTGCGCGCTGTCCTGGCCAAGCGTGCGCGCTGGGCATGCCACGTCACGCATGCCGCGCCGTGCGCGGCAAAGCGAGCCGTGCGGGCCGAGCCCTGCGTGCTATGGTGTGCACGCGGTGGTTGTACCTGCCGTGTCACGCGTGTTGCGCCGTGCCGTGCTGTGCTTGCCGTGCCAGACGCATTTCCACGCACCTCTCTCCACGTGTCGGTGCCCTCGTTCACATGCACGCCGTCTTCCAGCATGGTAACCATGGACCATCGCAAGCGCATGCAGTCGTGTATACTTCTCCGCTGCATATATGCTCTCTGAGCAAGGTGGCGTTTTTGGCCCGCCTGGCGCCTGCCGCGCCCGTCGCCTCAGGGGCTGGCGACTGCGGGGTGTCGGCGTCGCTCTGCGGCCTGTAAGGCCACCATGGAGGCTCGGCTCCGCCAACCTCGGCGGTAGCCGCCTCAGCGCCCGCCGCGGCCTCGCCCGCCGTGCCCTGTACCACTGGCGCCCGCGGGGACGCCGCCAGCGCCTCCACCCGATATGGCAGCCCAACCCCCAAGCCCAGGCTCCCAGCCTGGAGCTCAGGCGCCAATTACCTTAACTCCAGGCTTGCCGATCCTCGAGCCGCGTGGGGGCCTGGACTCTCGGGCTGGGCTGCCCCCCCCACTCGGCGACGACGATGCAGGCGAACATCACATGGGCGGGCATGGCACGCACTCGCTGGGGAGCCTCGCCGATGACATGGACCACCCGCGCCCTGGAAACACGCCTCGCCATGTGTCCCTCCCCCTCGGGCTATGCTCGCTCCTGTCGTCGCCTCCGGCCCGCCCCCCTGAGGCGCTGGCACCTCCTGCGCGCCCGCCGCCTCGGCCACGGCTCCCGGCATCGGGGCCGCCCCGCCGGCCGCCGGGGCCGCGGCGGGCGCGGGGGCCTCGCCCTCCTCGGCGGCGCTCCGGGCCGCGGCCGCCTCGGGGGCGGGGGCCCCGCCCTCCGGGGCGGCGCTCCGGGCCGCGGCCGCCGGGGCGGCGGGGGCCTCGCCCTCCTCCTCGGCGGCGGCGGGGGCCGCGGCGGCCTCGTCCGAGGCCTCGGCCGCCTCGGCCGCGGGCTCGCCGGCCACCTCGGCCGCGTCCGTCGCGGCGGTGCTGGAGGCCTCGGCCTCCTCGGCGCTGGCGTCCAGGGCGTCGCCCGCCTTGGCCGCTCGCCCGGCAGGCGCGAGCTCGGCGGCTCTGGCCGTCTGGCCGCGCTTCGCCCGCCGCGGCGGCATGGCGCGGCTCGTGCTGGAAAGTGCAGCCAGTGGGGCAAGGATGGGGGAAATGGAAAGAGAAGAGAAAGAGAGAAAGAGAGAGAGAGAGAGAGCAAGAGAGAAGGAGAAGAGAGAGAGGGAGAGCGAGAGAGAGAGAGAGAGAGGTGGCGGGCGCGTCGCTGCAGAATCTCCCTCCCGCTGCAGCTGCTGACCGCTCAGACCTGATCTCGACCACCGCGGTCCTGTACGAATGGCATTGCTGTCGAGAGTTCCGAACTGAAGGACCTGGCAATACCTAGACCTGCCGTCTAACAACTGCACTTGCCAAGTTGATGTTTGGTGCTCTTCTCGTTGCCTCCCATCTGGAATCTGGGGTTGAACTATGCTTTCCCGAAGCTGGTCTACCAGTGGTGGATCGAAGGCCAGTCTGCTTGAGGGCGGATCGAACGCCACTTGTAGCAGCACGGCAAAGCAGTCCACGCTCACCCACATCATAGAAAAGAGGAGGAGGAGAAGGAGGAGGCGGCGGTACCCACTAGTTCGCTTGTGGACGTGGATGATGAGGAAGTGTAGGAAGATGGGCATGAGGAGGCGGCACTCACGGGTTCACGTTCTAACACGAGAGCTTATGCATATCAGGAATCGGCGAACGGGCCAGAAGCGGCCTGCCGCAGCAAGGTTAAATGGTCTCTGGGGCCCTTACCACACTGCACAGAGGACGTGCTGATTTCGCAGGTACCCGTTGCATGTCAGCCACCAAACCTTGCGAAGCACATGGGATCTTGTTTTGGATATCCCCCCGCCACAAGTGCACCTCCTCTGGGCGATTCGCAACAATTATTCGAAAGGGCCACCCGAACCAATCGTTCAGTTTTTCTCCGTATCTGCATTCGCAAGGCTTGGCAACATCAAGCCCCCCCCCCCAAACAACAATCATCTGCCTCCATGTGCTTCAGAGGGTGATGTTGACATGCCAAGCGCTAACCCCTCTGAAAGCACTAAGGGACATCATTTTGGTCAGCCCCCACCGCTCCCACCATCTTCCTCTTCCTCCCTCCTCCCTCCAACCTCGTACTCTCCTTCTGCTTATAGTCGCCATTGCCATAGCCATCGGGTGGAATCTTCTCAAGCCCGCTATTTCCTTGATGCCGACTGTTGTCAATGTTGAGTCGGGCCCCCAGGCCCTCACTCCGCGACTTCTGGGCGCCCGTGGGGCGCGCTGCGTGGCTTTGTGCTGGGGTCCAGGAAGCGCTCGTGGGGACCCCAGCGCTCCCGGGCGAAGAGGCCCCCCCACGAGACCCCAAGAGGCCTCCGAGCCAGGGCCCATGCGCAGTGGCGGGATGGGCCGAGCGCCATGCGACCTGCTTAACACGGAGGCGGAAAGAGCACCTCAAGCTGCGATGGCGCGAGATCGCTGGGTTGTGCCCTCTTTCTCCTCTTACGTCCCCTCCTCCCCTCGTCCTTGTCGCATCCTTGTGGGGCCTTGGGGCACTCTTGGGCCGTCTTGGGGGACTCTCGGGCTGTCTTCGGGCCGTCGTGCGCCGCCTTGGAACCCTTCATGAGGGATTTCAAGACGATGCCAGGCACATCCTTTCGAACATACGATGTTGGAGATCGATTATGTGTTTAAGGATGTCCCTAACGAATTCGCCAATTTCTGAAATCTCAAGGTCGCTCTCGGACCGTTTGGACCGTCCGCTGTCTGTACGTCGTATTCCCCCCGTTTGGGCCACCCGCTTTCCAGAACCTAGTGCTTCCCCCCTGTTGAGCGCCCGCTGTCCGAATGTAGCGTTTTCTTAACTCGGACCGTCCATCTGTGCTCGTAGCTGTCACAGGGGGGAGTGTGCAGAAACCATGTGCTTTCACCGCTCGGCCCGCCCGCTCTTCAGAACCATGCGTTTTCACCGTTCGGACCGTCTGCTGTCGCTCTTTCCCGTTTGGACCAGCCGCTTTCCAGAACCATGCGTTTTCCCCGTTTGGATCGGGGGGACTCTCGGGCCGTCTTCGGGCCCCCTTGAGCCATCTGGGGCCCGCTTAGGAGCGTCTTGGGCCGTCTTGGAACGATTTCGGCAGCATCTTGCGCCATCGTGGACTTTCGAAAGCTTGACCATGCGAAACCGCTCAAACGCTTCCAGGGGATCGTTTTGGTATCTGTACCTTGCGTCCATCTCGGGGATCCTCTTGGAGCTCTCTTAGGACTTCTTGGCGACTCGTGGGTCGTCTAGGAGCTCTCTTGGGCCGTCTTGGAGCGCTCTTGGGCTGTCTCGGTGCCACCCCCTGGAGCCGTCTTGGCAATCATTTCGGCCAGTCTTATACCCTATTGAACAGCTTGGGGCAATCTTGGGCCATCTTGGCTATGTCGATAACATGTTATGTGTTGAAGGTGTCCCTTACGAGCGCGCCAGTGTGAGCAAGGCCGAATACACGACGACGTCGACACCATCTCATTTTTGTGAAAGAGTGATGTCGGCACCATCTCAAATGTGTGAAGATTTCCCAAGTGAAATCGCCGCTTTGGGCAAGACCGTGACCAAGACGACGTCGACGACATTTAATCTTTCGTGAGGGCGTCCCCAACGAGATCGACATGCTGGACATGAGCGGTGCCGACAACATCAATTGAGTGAGGATATCCCGAGCGAACTCGTCAATGGTTGGGCGGAAGTGCGGCGTGTTAACGCCACCTTTTGGGCTATGTGTGCCGCCTTGAGGCCTTCCGAAATCGATCCTACCCAACACACCTCGATGTGTTGAGGAAGTCCCTCGCGAAATCACTATTTTGGCTATTCGACCTGGGCTGGCACGGGAACGGAAGGAGCGACTCAGGAACTCGCGAGAGAGGGCTCGTGGCACCCTTCGCTCTGGGGGGCCTTGGCGTTAAGAGCTTTTTTACGTCACCGTTCGCTCTTGGAGGCCTTGGTGTGAAATGCTTTTTCACGTCATCGTTGGCTCTTGGGAACCTTGGCTTTAAAAACTTGTTACGTCACCGTCCGCTCTTGAGAGCCTTGGTGTGAACCTGGGGAGCCTTGAAGTTACGTCACTTCTCACTCTTTGGAGCCTTGGGGTTAAGAGCTGTTTGCGAGCACGTTTCTATCGACTGGCGATACCGGCCGTTAGCGGGGATGCCCCCCCCTCACCACCACCATCATCAACATCATCGTCACCATCATCATCCTCATCATCATCATTATTATTATCATAATCATCATCGTCACCATCACCGTCATCGTCATCGTCATCGCCATCACCACCATCACCACCAGCAGCAAGACGATCATCAGTATCACCATCATCGTCATCCTCACCATCACCACCATCATCATCAGCATCATCATCCTCATACTCATCATTATCATCACCATCATCGTCATCGGCATCGTCATCGTCATCATCATCATCATCACCACCACCATCATCATCATCACCATCATCATCATCATCATCGTCATCGTCATCGTCATCATCATCATCAACATCATCACCCTCATCATCATCAGCATCATCATCGTCACCACCACCATCAACATCGCCACCATTACTACCAACCCATCACCACCATCATCAGCATCGTCATCATCATCATCATCATCATCATCATCATCATCATCATCATCATCATCATCCTTATCATCCCCATCATCCTCAGCATATCAGCATCACCATGATTACCGTCATCATCATCATCATCATCATCATCATCATCATCATCATCATCATCATCATCATCATCATCATTGTCGTCATCATCATCATCGTCGTCGTCGTCGTCGTCATCACATCATCAACATCATCAACCTCACCTTGCTGGTCAACATCACCATCATCTCTGCTCTCCCCTCCTACCCGCTTGCGGCCTTCTTGGACTGATATATGGATATTGGCCCGCAGACGGCGAGGAAGGGTCCCTCAAAGACTCCAGCGAAGGCCTGGACACGCAGAATCCTCAGAGATCCCAGAGGCTTCCCAGAGAGCCCTCCCGAGTGCCCAAGGGGACTCCGAGAGAGTCCCAAGGCAGCCGAAGCACCCCAAGACGGCCCAGAAGCCTTCCAGGATAGCTCAATGGGGGCCCCACAGAAGCAATCCAGTTCCCATGTTCATCCTGCGGGGCAGCCCTGTCCCTACCCTACACCCAAGGGCTGTCTTCTGCCCTCCGCCCACCTCCTGCTACTTACTTGGCGAGTTATATAAACATACATCGTCATTACCATCACCATCACGCGTGGCCGTTTTAACCCGCCTGGAAGTTCAACCCGCTTGGCCGTTTGAGCTCGCCTGGCCGTTTTTACCCGCCTGGCCATTTCAACCCGCCAAGCCTCTTCAACACGCCTGGGCGTTTGAACCCGCCTGGCCGTTTTGACCTGGATGTCCACTTCAAACCGCTTGGCTACCTAGGCCGCGTGACTGATTTCGTCCGCACGGCCATTTTAACCCGCCTGGCCGCGCTGACATCCTTGGCGGTTTTTACCCCTTCTAGCCGTTTTGAGTCGCCTGGCCGTTTGCAATTGCTAGGCTGCTTTAACACGCCTGGCCGTTCGAACCCGTCTGGTCGGAATAACCCAAGTCGGAGACCAAGACGACGTCGACAATCTATAATCTGTGTGAGGATATCCCTAGTGGAAACGCCGTTTTGCGCAAGAGAGATGTCGACAACACCTCATTTGTGTGATGATGCCCCTAGCGAAATCGCCATTGGGGCAAGACCGAGGTCAAGACGATGTCGCAGCATTTCATTTGTGTGAGGATGTCCCTAGCGAAATCACCATTTGGGGCAAGCGCGGTGTCGACAACATCCTCCTTTTGTGAGGATGTCCCTAGCGAGGTTGTTTTTTTCGCGAGAGTGGGTCGTCTTATAGCAATCGTGTGGGGCTATGTTGGGCCCTCTTGAGGCCTTCCAAGAGCGATCCCAATCCATATCATTCTGTTGAGGACGTCCCGAGCGAAACAGCACTTTTGGCAATTAGAACCCTGGGGCTGCACATGACAACCCCCTCAAGATCACCCTAATTTATTTGTCCCGACGAACGCATTGCACGCTACGCGCGCTTTCCGTCATCCACCGCACCCTTGACGTAATCACACTTGTGGTGTCCGAAACCTGGATAGCGATGCGCCAGCGAGGCTCTGCGACACTCCTTCGACGGAGCCCTGGCAGCTCTTGGGAAACATGATGGGCAGCTTGCCGGCACACGCACTGGGCAACAGTTTGAAAACACCCTTCCCGAGCACGCTGCAAGCTTAGGCACGCTTTCACGGGGATCCTTGACTGACGCCAGAACGACCTCTGGGGCTATCCTTGCCAGCCGGCGTCTAATCTCCAACCCTAGTAGCTCTCCAAGGAGCTGTACGGCCTTTGCAGCCTTTCCAAACTGGTGGCCGTCGACTCGACCCGCTCGGGGGACCCAAGCGCAGAGAATCCCACCAGCCCTTTGGGCGCATTGTGGTCAAACGAGTTCTTTTTCTCCTCTTCCAAAACCCTCTTCCCCTCGGGCCCCCTCCCCTCCCCTCCCCGACATTTCGTTTTGGGGAGGGGGGGGGGCGCGATCTGTCAGAGGGTCCTTTCTCGCCCGTGATGGCTCCAAGAGGGCCTCCGATGCTCCAAAATGCTCCCCCAAGGCGGCTCAAAGATAGCCGAAGGTGGCTCAATATAGTTTCGGACATATCTCCAAGAGGCCCGACAAAGGCCACAAGACGGTTCCAACTGTTCTCGGAGCCCCCCTGGGGACCTCCCAACGATGCCCAGATCAGTCCCAAACAATGGAACATCGCTGACGTGTGCCTTCTCGCCCTTTCGCTTCCGATGCGCTTTTGAGGCCTCAAGATGGCCCCAAGATGGCCCAAGAGAGCCCCAAGAGGGGCCCAAGGCCCCCAGGCCACCTGGCCCCCGAGCATCCGCCCCTCGGAGCACCAGCCCCCTTCGCCCCAGAGCTTTTTGTTTTCGTCGTGGTTCGTTCGTTCGTGGTGGTTCGTCCCTGGCCCTGGCCCTGGCCCGCGCCCCCCCCCCGCACCCCCCCTGGCTCGAGCCCTGGGTCGAGGCCCCAGCCCCCCTGGCCCCCGAGCATCCGCCCCCCGGAGCACCCGACCCCTTCGCCCCGGAGCTGAGCGCCCCAAGAGCGCCCCCAGAAGGCCCCAAGAGGCGATTTTGATGGCCCCTAGAGGGGGACGGACATTTAGGACGGAGATGGCCTCAAGAGGCCCCCCAGGGCTCCCAAAAGGGCCTTAAGAGAGTTCCCATTGGGCCCAAAGACGGCCCGACGACGATTCCAAGAGCGCCCAAGAGCGCCCCGAGAGCGTCCCACGAGGGCTCCACGAGGAGGTTTGCCTACTCCTCCTCCTCCTCCTTCTCCTCCTCCTCCTCGTCCTCTTCCTCCTCCTCCTCCTTCTCCTCCTTCTCCTCCTCCTCCTTCTCCTCCTCCTCCTCCTGCTCTACCTCCTCCTCCTCCTCCCCCTCCTCCTCCTCCTCCTCCTCCTCCTCCTCCTCCACCTCCTCCTCCTCCTTCTCCCCCTCCCCTCGCCCTCCCGCGTGCCCCAGGGATGGCCCGGAGAGGCCCTCCAAGGCCACCCCCTTGCTCCCAGAGGTCTCTCTGTTCATCCTGGTTGGCCGCTTTGTTTCACTATGTGTGTCTCTTCGTCCCTTTTCCTGGCAACTCTCATGGGCATGGTTTTGAACAGGCTGGGGGGGAAACCGCGAAGCGTAACGAACGTCTCAAAGCCCTCGTCTCAGACGTCCGCAGTGGTCCTCCTACATGGTGCCCAAGATGGCTCCTGGCGCCCTTCGATGGCTTCCAGGATGGCGCCTGAGAGCTTCACGATGCCTCTAAGCCGGCCCTAAATGCCTCCAAGATGGCTTCAGGTGGCTCCCACGCGGCCCTTCCCCCACTCTCTGCCTGGAAGGGCTGGGCAGACGCCAGCCCTGCCCACCGCCACCGCCCGCTGCGGCCCCACAGGCGGCCTCTCAGCGTGCATCTTGTGCTCGCTGAGGGCATCGGCCTCGATGTGCGCGAAAGTCCTGCGTGGCTCAGATCATCGCCCAGCTGCCGTCTACGTTTTCGACGTTGCCAACGCACTGGAAAAGGCAACTACCCTTACATCCAACGTCGTCTATGTTTTTCAACAAGTGCCCCCCGGCCTCCCGATCCCATCCCCAAGGCACTTTTTTCCGTCACCCATCGGTTGCAGACGGCGGGGCGCCGAAATCGGAATACGATGACGGCATTGAGACCATCACGACACCAGCCGGCACCAGCGGTCAGACCGCCGTGTGGGGGAAGGGGGGCAAGGACGCGCTTTTTGTTGTTGTCAGAGGCCGCCGCTATGCTGACCTCAAGAGACTACAGGGCAGTTTATTACATAGGATTTTAAACGTGTATGATTTCTAATACATAATGAACTTATGACTAAATTTACGCACGAGCTCATCGTTGTTTTTAATACTAAATCCCTGCATTTTTTACACATGATCCGCACGCGGAGCATGGATTAAGAACGGCAATGTACAACCATCGAGGACCGACTCTTTTGGGTCGCAGCGGCGCGGATCCACGCCGCGGTCGGCGGCAGCCGAAGGGGCACCGCGGGGCCCGAGTGGGCACAGCAAGGGGAAGGAACGGCGCGAACGGAGGGGGGGGGGGGAGCGAGCATGCAGCTCTTGCGCGTGCGCGCTGGAGCGCAGGCTTGCACATCGGGGGGATGTCGAAGGCATCGAGGACTTGCAGTCAGGACGGAAAAGGCTGTCGTCAAGCAGGTGCGACCTGCGGGCGCCACCTCGCGCCCACGCCCCGCCACCGAGGCTCCCAGGGACGCCCGAAAGAGCCCCGACAAGGCACCCCCAGAGGAGCTCGTGGGGGCCCTCCCCACGAGGGCCCCGAGGCTGATGCACGCATTTTTTTCTGCGCGAAACCAGTGACCGCCTCGTCGTCAAGCGCTGTATGCTGCCACAGCGGAGCTGCACCACAACGGGAGACAGGCTCCGTACTTCGTAGCCCTAACAGTCCAGGGAGGTCGTTGCCTGAACCTCTCACGTTGGATGCCTTGAAGCTGCGGAGTGTGGCGCGGCCCTGATCATCTGTGGCGGCCACGGGCGTGCTCACCTGATGGGTGGACTGCTGTGTCCCTCTGCCGAGACCTGAGATGCTCAGGGGCTTGCTCATGAGGAGTTGCTGTGGATGGTGCCCTGCTTCGTCGGCGCGTCGGCGCAGCTGGCGCGCAAGCGTCTCTCCCGTGAGGCTAATCCAAGCACCTGGATCTACGATCACACTAAGCTCACTGGTGGGTAGCTGAGTGCGGCTGTCATGCGCCTGGCGGGATCGCTGGCGGGCCGCCAAGGGTAAGTCGGCATCTCGGCTCTACCATCTTGTGGCGAGCCTGGAGGTGGCTGCTGTCCCCGCGTGGATGCCTGCGAGCTGAGGCTGATTGCCTGCATTTGCGCCCCCTGAGGTGTTGTTGGTGCCTTGTCCGCAGCTTCTGTAGGACGTGTTGTGGAAGCAACGTGGATGCGCGAGACTCCTCGCGCTGCCAATGGTGGCCTGCACAATTAGCGCTGCAAGAATGGCGTCCGCGTCGGGTCGCCTCGCTGTTCGGCCTCAGTATACGAACAGCTGAAAAGTTTTCGAGGCTCGTGGCGGCCCACCCGTCGATGACAACCACGTCGAGGTCGAGGCATTCGTCCGGGCAGATGCCGCACATGGCGTCGCTAGAGCTCTTCGGCATCGATGAGCTAGAGGAATTCCGGCGCGGGGTAGAGCTAGTTGGTCGACCCGGCCAAAACGGACAAAGTGATGACTTTCGGTCGGTTTTGCTGAGATTTGGAAGATATTCGACCATTCATACCTCGTAGAGCTCTTCTGGGACGCACAGAAACATACTTATACTATATGTCCGCCTTGGAGGCGCGCATCCGACCCGAACACATAGTATACCCATCTTGTAGTATATCGTTTCCCGAGCGGTATGGCCAGAAAGCGCCCGCCACGACGCATATACTATAAGATTGCTCGGTGCGCGCGTCGCCCCTTGGGGGGGGCGACGCACACATAGTATAAGTATGTTGGGGTGATGCCGATCTTCGTCCACATCCGTGCCAGCAGCCTGCGATTCGGCTCGCAGGCTCTCGGGTGGAGGTGGCGGAGCAGCGGCGGGGGGTGCAGTCATGGCGAGCCTCGGTGTCTCCCGGGCGCGCTCGTGGCGGCGAGCGCGGGGATGCTCCACGCGGGCACCGCGGGCGACTGCGTGGCCGGCCAGGAGGCGGCGAGGCGCGCCGGGATCCCAGGGTCTCGATCACGCACGACATTTGCTCGCGGGGCCGTGGTCGGCAGTTCGGTGAGGTGCTCGTGCCCTCGACCCTGTGCTCAAGTAGGAAGGCACCAACTATACACCAACACCGATCCTGGCCAGGATCTCCCTGGGCCCAGGATCGGTGTATACGCCCTCCTGCCTTGCGCAAGAAGGCATATACACCGATCCTGGGCCCAGGGTGATCCTGGGCCAGGATCGGTGTTGGTGTATAGTTGGTGCCCTCCGATCAAGACATGGGGGGTCCGCTCGCGCCGGCTTTTCCAGGGCCCAGCGAACTGGCCGGAGCCGCCAGCGCGAGACGTCTCGCTCGCTGGTCGTCAGGGGACGGCGTCCCCTGACGACCGGCGAGCGAGACTTCTCCTGTTTTGTGCTTGTGTTGTTTTTTTCCTGTTCTGAGGCGCGAGCTGCCCCGTCGGCCGAATCGAGCCCCCCCCGCGCCGTGCTGCTGATCGATCGAGGCGACTCCGCGGGGCCCCCAAGGAGCCTGCGCTCGCTTTTTGGACGCCCGAATTGGGTACGGAAAAAATTGGTACACTGCCCAACAACACATGTTGCCCCAGACCAGCAGCGGCCGCTGTTGGGCAGGCGGCCTCCCGTCTCGAATGGGCACAGGCCGCGGCGGCGTGGACAGCGAATCCTGTTCAAGATGAACAGGAACTGCTGTTGGGCACTGTACCCATTCTTTCCGTACCCACGTCGTTCGTGCCGACCTTCCGTCCGCGCCCTTCCCTCTCCTGCCATGCCCAGGCCGGCCCCGTAGTCCCCCTCGGCTGCCTCCGATCGCGGCGCGGCTCCGCGCCGCTGCGACCCCCCCCCCAAAAAAAAATGAACAGGAACTGCTGTTGGGCACTGTGCCCATTCTCTCCGTGCCCATATCGTTCGTGCGCTCGCGCGGCAGCGCCTGCTCCGAGGCGCGGCGGGCCTGCCGACGCTGCCGGCCCAGGGGGGCTGCAGGGGCAGAGAGCCGGGGGGGGGGGGCGGCGCGAGTGCCGGCAGGGGAGCTCCCGGCGGAGGAGCGGCAGTGCTGAGCTGAAGGGGCCCTGGGACACGCAAAGAAATTCACACAAAAATAAAAGGATTCCCCCTATGTTCCCATACTTTCTGGGTTTTTGTCTTCCCCCCCACTTCCCATCTTTTCCCACATGTTCTGGAGAATCGACGATTCATTGTGTCTGTGTGTTTTTTCCCTCCAGATGAGCACTTGAGGCGTCTGTGGTGTGGCGGGGTCGGTGTAAGAGTGGCTCTGGTAGGGGGCCACATGCGAGCCCTACCCCTGCCCCCCACGACTTCTGAGGGGGAGGGTGGGGTTCACTTCGCTTGGGAGCTCACGAACGAAGTGAAGCCCCCCCCCCCCTCAGAAATCGTGGGGGGTAGGGGTAGGGTTCGCATGTGGCCTCCTATCTGGGCGGTGGCCTGTTGCGCCTCCGGCCAAGAACCGCGGGCTGACTCGGGCATCTGCCAGGAGCAATCGGAAGCAGGCCGCTCTGGAGGTAGGCCAGGTCCCGGCCCGGGCCCCGACTGCGGTGGTGGAGGAGAGTCGGTGGCCATGAAGGCGACTCGTGATATACCAGAACAAGATGCAGCAACCAGGGGGGCCACCGATGCGCCCCGAGCCGGCGCGGCCGTCAGAACTCGGGCCAGCTCCTTGGGCACCTGCGCTTCCAGAGCCAGCCTGTGGGTATTCAGCTCTGATGTGGAACTCTGAGCTGTAGATGCTGCGCGTCGCCTGCCCGTCGTAGCCTCGCGAGTTCCTCTTGTGGCCCCTGCCTGCGCCGCTGAGCCACTTTCCTTAGGCATTGACAGCGCCTTCGTAGAAGACAATGTCGACTTGGTCGTCGGTCAGCTGGGCCAGGGAGCTGTGCTCCTGAGCCCCCTTGCCTTTGCCCCTACCTTTGTCCTTGAGAGATTGTCCATTTATCTCGATGAGTAATCTGACTTTTCTGGTGGGTGTGTTCACATGGCGTCACCGTTGTTGTTTGTGGTGCTTCATCTGCCTGGAAAGCTGGGTGTCGATCTGGGGGGTCGGCCTTTGCACTGGTCTGGCGAACCGTCGATAGCTTCTCCAATGTCTGAGCTGGCGTCGGAGCAGGTTCCACTTGCGTGCCCATGGCAAGCATGAGCTTCATTATCGGGCTGCCATGCGGCGGCAGGGAATGTGGTCCGCGGCGGCGCGGTGCTCGGCCGAGAACTGCCGGCGTGGGTTGAGGCACCTCCGGCGCCTGGGATCCGGCGGCGCTCGCAACTCAGGAATCGCGCACCTGTTCGTGCCAGGGGTCTGCTAGGTGCGCGCCGTGTTGGGTACTGTTGTCGGTGGTCATGCCTGCGACGCTTCCGAAGGATGATGGCGCGCAAAGGGCGCTTGCGACGTTGTTGGGCGCGTGCTCCAAGATATGGCCCACGCGCCTAGGCATCGGCGAGAGACTGTTGAACACAGGTTCTGTTGCCGCAAGGCTTGAGCAGCGCCATGAATTGGCTAGCCGTTTCGGCGGACCGCTCGGAGGAGCAGCCAGCTGTAGCCTTCCCGTACCGTCGCAGCTCCACCGTTGCGTGTCGCTCCGAATCGCAGTGTGAAACATCGCGAGAGCAACGCGTCGGTGGTCTCGTTGTGGCGCCTCGGAAACTCGAAGAGTTCTCGTGTAGTTTGCAGGCGTGACTCTTCGCCGAGTGGTCCGAACTGACTCGCGAGGTTTGCGAAGAGGTAATGGACGGCATCTTTGAGTTGGCCATCGATCAAACCTCCTTCGGTCATCTCCGTGGAATTCACGGAATCCGAATCCGTGAAATTCACGGAATGCGTGAATTCACGAGCAGTGCCACCGAGGTTCAGGAATGGCTGCGCGTTGCTGAGCGCTCGCGGGTACGCTCCACGCGAGCCAGTCCTGCACCCAGCGGCGAAACGGTTCGGTGGACTCGCGCTCAGGCGACCACGCAAGTGGCCGAGGCATGTTGCCTCCTCTGCCGCCGCCTTGCTGTCCAGTTCCTCCAGGCATGATGCAGACGAGCCAGGGCAAGGCGATCACTGAGGGGATGAGTATGCTGCTCCAAAGCGCCAGGATTGATATCCTCCTCTGAAACACCCCGACACGATATTCGCTGCGCAGGCGCATTGGAACTCGGACCTGCACAGGGACGAGCGCCAGCTCGATGCTTGGGGCGTCCGTCGTGGTGTCGGCATCCTTCGTCGGCGCCAACGGTGTTGAAGCACGTGCGTTAACCAGTCGTGTGTCATTCAGGGTGTGCAGCGTGCTCACTAGGTCATACCAACACTGCTGCGCACAACCCGAATCCGAGTACTGGCCCAGTCATGAGGAGGAGGAGGAGGAGGAGGAGGAGGAGGAGGAGGAGGAGGAGGAGGAGGAGGAGGAGGAGGAGGAGGAGGAGGCAGGCGGAGGAGGAGGAGGAGACGGAGGAGGAGGAGGAGGAGGAGCAGGAGGAGGAGGAGGAGGAGGAGGAGGAGGAGGAGGGGGAGGAGGAGGAGGAGCAGGAGGGTACTGAGGGTACTGACTACGCGGGCGCCACATGGTGCCCCTGACCACACGGTCACGAATTAATCCTAACCGATTAATTCAGGCTCCTCAGGAGCTCTCTGACGGGACCTCTCCCACCGTACAAGCTCATCAGGCGAGGAGAACCCATGCAACTTAGCGACGCTGGTGGCGTCAAGGCAGGGAAGGCGTAGCTAGCAGTCGGCAAGCCTGCTTCGCCTCCCCAGAGGCGCGGGGCATCACGCTCCCCGCTGACGTCTGGGCCCCGGCTGCCCCTTCATCACCTACAGCACCGCTGTACGGACCAGCAGCAGCAGGAGCAGGGGCAGGCTCAAGCAGAGGCCCCCAAACAGCACGCATCTGAAGGGTCGGCCCGTGGGCCGCCCCTACCCGAGCAATACCTAGGGTGTGCCCAGGGAACAGACCCCGTCGGAGCTTGGACCTCTGGGTCTTGAGCCCTGGATGGCCCGCTCCCTTGCGCTCTCCCTGCGGCCCCCGAGCGTTAGAATGCGCAGAGGCGCCGCAGATCTTACAGCATAAAATTGGCGACAGTTCCTGGCCTTGCTCTGATGCGACGCTGGCCTGCACAACACTGTGCCCTCTGAAAACCCAAGGAACACCAGTTGCGGCAACAAAGCCAACGTCGACACCATGGGGTTCTTCCGTACCTTCAAGGGAGGAGAGGAGGCTCGGAGCAGAGGAAGGACCAGTCTCAACCCCCTCGGCCAAAGACCAGTCTCCAAACGGTGCTCTACCTTCCTCCAGACAGGCACGAATTATATCCTGAGGCAGGTCTTCATCTAACACGATGTCCCCTGTCCCAGAAAGCTCAACATAATCTGGCTGCTCTAGCTCTCCGAAAAATTCCGGACATCTGCTCTGCCAGCGCACAATATCCGAGGCAATCCTTTCACACCCCGAGACAAAGTCTAGATGGTCTCGAGGCACATTCCAAAGCTTGGCTCCCTCCTTGGCCCACTTGTCGGCCATAGCGTTACCCTTGATGAGCCACGCGTCATGGTCGGACCTAGCGCCCCTCAAGCTCCTGTGAGCAGCTACCTTGACAATAGAAGCCTTCTTGCCTAGATCAGACCACCAGGTCCTCCACATGTGCGCACGTGCATTCGAGCTGGCCAACGCAACACTCGAATCTGTAGCACAACCAAAAGTGCCTGCACAATCCGTATGCACAACTAAGGGATCCTCTACAGACCACTCTGCAAACTGAGAGAGCATATAGAAAGCCCAGTCCTCTCCGTCGCGCGCGGACTGTGTGGGCGCCTGCTGGAACGGCACGGCACCGCCCATGGCTCCGATGAGCTCTCCTGCGCGATTGACCTTAATCACAGCCCAACCTTCCCCACTCAGTCCCTGAAGATGACCGTGGAAAGCCGAACCGTCGACAAACACGCGGCCAGAGAACCTCCAACCAGGAAACACTCCCACAAACCGCAATTGATTCTCTTCAGGGACTTCCGTCACGGGGAGGCAAAAGGAAGGCGAAGGGAAGAGGCAACGAGCCATCATCTCAGCAGGTTCCCCCCTAGACTTCGCACATGCATGGCTGCTTGCATAACATGTGTCGGGCATTCCTCGCGACGAGGAACAGCACTCCGAGGGCAGTCGTAGAATCTATGATGAAGCGTGCCACGCATGCCACAGTGCACACAACAATCGTTCACCGCCTTGCCGTGCGCGTGCAGGCGCGCCTGAGGCCAGTGTGACCCTCCTACTAGGCTTCTGATGGCAGCTGCTCGGTGCGTACCCCAGGCTTCAGAATAGTCCTGCCCGAGTAGCTTGCCGACAGGGCCCCAATGCAACGGGTGGGCCCAGGGCGCCTTCAAACGTTTCAAGGCGTTGACGTCCGACGCCTGGAGGGCCAGGGGCCGAACCAAATCCACGAAAAAGCCAAGCGAAAAATCCATGATCCTGAAGTCCCCAAGGCGAGGATGCCTCATAATTTCTACATCAGGCAATTGGCGCCCAATCCTGGCGGGCGAAAAGACTGCAGCCTGGGCTGGATCTACTACCTGTGCCCATGGCCGAGCCTTGTAGAGGAGCGGCTGCGCTTCCTCAAGACAAGCTCGCTGCGGACCAATGCCTGGCATACAGGAATGGACACTCAACGTCCAATGCTTGACCACATCACAGACATGCACGATCCAGGGGTCCCTGGTGGACCCTCGCTGCGTCGACCTCAAACGGAGCGCAACAGAGGTTCCTGGAGGGACTCTCCCTTCTGCGCGCAGCGAAGCCAGTCTCAAGGCGGCGAGCTTAGTGTCAGCTATGCCAGTGACCGCCGCCCCCCACATCGCCGTCGCCGTAGGAGACCCCCCTCATAATAGTGCTGACACTAGCTCCTGCCTGCCTGAGCGAAAAAAACGCGCTTGGATACAGATGACGCTTTGGCCAACCTTTTGTTCTGCTCTTAAACACTCCTCGACGCGCCGTCAGTGGCGCCCGTACCTAAACACCTGCTGCTACGAACCTTTTGCTCGTGGCCTAGGCTCCAGCGCTCTTTTAGCTCCAAATCCAGCTCCGCAGAACTGGTCATGTAGCCTGTCTTATCCCAGTTAACAACGAGTTGCCTATGCTGAAGGGGCTCAACTAATTCAGACATAGCTTGAGGCAGCTGATCTAACACATTCTGCCTGCCTCCAATCGCCTGAAGCAGGCAGTCGTCTACTAGGTTTTGAAACCTCACCATGGGATGCTTAGCCTTGAGAGTGACGATCACTGTATGCACTAGAAGCTTGGCCAGCGCTAAGGCACAACTGCAGCCTGCCGCCACCGTGCCGTTGGCTCGGACCTGGTCCGAGATGAAAGACTTCCACCTAGCTCGTCCGGGCTATCTGTACCCTGCACAGAGACACTTGAGGAGTCTGACTGGGAACCCCGTGGCAAGCGCCTCCCTTAAAAGATCTTCATGTGAAGTATGCTCATAATACTTAGACAAATCAAGACGCCCGCTGGCTGCCGAGACGCCCTTGAGCCTGGCAAAACGCTGAATGATAGTGTGCACATGCCCTGCTCTGTCACAGGTCTGCCCTGAACCCCCCCAGAAGGAATCATTATTGAGAGACGGTCCCCAATTCCCGGCCACAGGCTGCCTAAGTCTAGACCAAATACGCCCCCAGATGGAAGCCAACGCTATGGGCCTCACTCCCGTAGCTGGCGCGGGTTTGCCCAGGAAAAAGATCAGGGGCGTCCAGACAGAGCTCAAGATCCGGAGGATCCGACTCCCATTTCATAAGGGTGTCACGGAACGCCTGCTTGTGCGAATCAGGCAGCCAGAGAACCTGCCTCGGGTGAAGGTGGCCCCACCCCAACCCGCAGGCCCCCCGAGTAGGAAGACAGAACAGAGTGCAGCTGCGAGATGGTGGCCCTTGGCAGCTCAACCCAAGGGTCCAGACCCCCAGAAGTCAGAAACCCCTGGTCGGAAACAGAACCACAGGAAGCCTCCGAGGGCCTCGCGGGGCGGGCCCCAGGACACCAGAATCTCGGGTACGATTCATCATCTCTCTTAGGAGCATTCCAGAGCGGCTCCCGCTGCTCTAGAAGCCTGTCCACCGCCTTTTGCCCTGAGACAGGCAGCGGCGGCGCTGGCTCCGTGGCCTCCGAAAAAATCCGCGTGTCGGGCAGAGGCTCCCGAACATGGGCGTAAACAGCCCTCCCCCTTGATTCTTGACGGCTTCCTTGGCCCAAGCCCTCCGGGCTTTGGCGCCAGCCGCCCTGGCCTTCGCTTGGAGGTGAGAGAGGTGACCCCTCAGGCCCAAGAGGAAGGAGAGAGCCTCATCCCCACCATCAGAGAGCAGCGTCACCAGGGCACTCCTGGGCACGTGCTGCCACCTTCCCAGTGGCCCCTCGGTGGGCCACGGCGGGGTAGCAATTCGATAGACAGTGCGCTCTTGCCGCTGCTGCGCGGCAAGATGAGAATATTTCTTGGCGCGGGGCTCAGAACCTATGGCATGCAGCCTCATGCAAGCCGAGTAGAATGATGTCCACTTCCTGCCCTCGACCGTGGTGTTCTGCCGCAGCTCGCTCTTCCAGGCTTGGTCAAGCTCCACATGCTGCACTCGAAGCCCTTCTGCTCTGCCAGTGTAGGTTTGCCCGCGCCAACCTTGACTATCGTGAACATCCAGAAGATAGGTTTCGACATGTCGAAACCACGCTTGACAGGCTTGCTGAAGGTCAGGTGGGTACTCAGCTCCAATCTGCCACGGCCACTGATCCCCTCGAGCCTCAGGGGGCGCTCTGCGTACAGGGGGTGGCTTCTCGATGGGGAACTTCCTGGGTACCGGCGTGCGAGGAACCTTGGCCTGCACTCCTATGCCGCTGAGCTTCAAAGCCACTGGCGCGTGAGACTTTGCTGGGGCACCAGGAACAATATAAACAGAATCCACAAAAGGCGCCAGTACTCTGCTGCAGATGAAGAAGTCCAGCTCCCTCGCTCCGAAGGTAGGCTCACCTGAGGAACTGATTTCTCCTTGCGCAAGTTTCGCCCACTTATCCACATCACTTGGCAACAGGTTCCAATCACCAGCCACTATCCACGGAAGCTGTAGCTTGTCAGCTGCTTGAAACAACTTGCCGAGGAGCTCTATATTCTCACCTGCGAGCCCGCCGCTGGTGTGAAGGTATACTGATAGTATCACCAAGGGAATAGAAAGCCCAATATTGATCATGGATGCCGCAATCCTGGAAGACGGCAGATCCTTCCCACAACGCAAGTCCAACTTGTCTGCTGGCAGCTGACTGAGCACAGCGCGTCCAGCACTGGACTCCGTAGGGCCTGGCCCTGTAATATCTGCTTTGGGCATGGAGGATTGAAATCCACGCTGCTGTGCCCACTTGACGGCACTCTGGTGCCTGGGCGAATCTTTGAGCCGATGCTCCTGGAGACAGAGAACGTCAGGGAGGCCTGGCCCACCTTCATGTTAATGTTTCGCCCATTTCAACATGGCCTGCGCAGCTGACCACGTGCTGGGATTGAGCGTCCAAAGAACAATACTGGATGTAATGGGTGGGCTGCTACCCCACTCTCTGTCGCTTGGCGTGCCCTGTAATGTCTGCCAAGAACCTGCGAAGGGCTTCTGGATCATCAGCGGAATCGAACCCAGCTCGCTTGAGCTTCGCCTTGAGCTCATTGTCGTCTGGGTCGAGGACGATGATGTCTGCATCTGACCCACCAGCGCCACCAGGTGAAGCATCAGTCCCAGTAGTAGGCTGAGGTGGAGAAGGCTCTTCAGCCTTCGGCAACTTCGATGTGAACTCCACCTTCTTCGCCTCGGTGGCCGCCAGGACCGCAGTGGCATCGATGGCGAAGCGAGAAGTGTATTTCTTGACAGCCAGCTCCAGGACTTCCAGCATCTGGAGCTCATGCTTTGGATCA